>CAUOFW020005702.1:445803-467932 GCA_963454935.2 Ilex paraguariensis | reverse complement strand
CGACTCCTAAGAATGAATATCCTATGCCCGTGGCAGCCATTTTGATTGATTATGCAGCTAGACTTGTTATTTTACTTTTATGGATGGACAAGCTAGATATAATCAAATTTTTATAGTAGAAAAGGATGTTCATAAGATTGTCTTTCGGTGCTCATTTGACCTTAAAAATGCAGGAGCCACTTATAAAAGGGCAGTGAACCTTATCTTCCATGACATTATAGGAAGATCATAGGAAGTGTATATCGATAATGTGATTATCAAGTCTGATGACCAAGAGGCGCACTTAGAAAGCTTAAGGCAAGATTTTGACAGATTTAGAAACAAAAAATTGAGGATGAATCCCCTAAAGTGTGCATTTGGAGTTGCTGCTAGGAACTTCCTAGAATTTTTGGTCCATTAGAAAGGAATTGAGGTGGATAAAATCAAGATCAAGGCTATTTTGTAAGCCTAGGAGCTAGTAAATAAGAAGTTGCAAAAATATTTAGCCCAAGTAAATTTCTTGAGAAGATTTATTTCAAATATTGTAGGAAAAATAGTGGTTTTCTCACCTCTGTTAAAGCTTAAATCAAAGTCTAATTTCAAATGGAAGAAGAACGTCAGAAGGAAATCAAACAGTATCTAACAAAGCCTCCGTACTAATGCCGCTAAAAGAAGGCAAGCCTTTGAAATTGTACATTTCAGTAGGGAAAAAGTCCATTGATAGCCTTTTAGTGCAAGATATTGACCAAGGCCATGAACATGAAATTATTATCTAAGTAGAAAACTAAATGGGGTGGAGTGTAGTTATCCTCCCATAGAGAATTTATGTTTGACTTTATCTTCTTAGCCATAAAACTAAGACACTATTTACTCCCATTTACTGTAAGCATTGTGCCCTAAACGGATGTAGCCAAATACATGCTTACACTCCTTTTGTAAGGGGAAAAAATGTAGAAATGGATCCTCACCTTAACAGAGCACTATTTTCAATATGTACCACAAAAAGTAGTTAAATGCCAAGCTTTAGTTGACTTCCTAATTGATCATCCAAACATCTTTATTGAAAAAGATCCATTCGACGTGAGTTTCATAAAGACAATGTCTTGGAAGATGATGTTTGACGGATCCAAGAACAAGGGAGGAGTAGGAGCTGGAGTCGTGTTGGTATCACTAGAAGGGAGAATGTTCCAATTTGCTTACCTATTAGATGAAACTTATGTTCTGTCGAATAATCAAGCAGAGTATGATGCCTTAGTCATAGGCTTGAAAATAGCTCTGGACATGAATAACAAGAGTTTGTTGGTCATGGAGAATTCACAATTGGTAATAAAACAAGTGCAAGGTTAGTATAAATGCAATCACCTTGCACTAAAAAATATATCATAAGGGTATAGTCTCTCATAGAAAACTTTAAAGATGTTCAATTTGAACATGATGGGAGACTCCATAATGGAGAAGCCAATGAAATGGCTTAGGCAGCCTTTGGATTAAAAATCCTAGAAGGGATGGATGAGAGGATCATCAAAATTCAAAAATAGAATTTGCCAACAGCATTGACATAGCTAGTTGATATCCTGGCTACTGAGATGGAAGAAACAGATTGAAGATTTCGTATTACCAAGTATCTGCAAGACCCATCTCAGAGAGTAGAGAGGATTACTAGAAATCGAGCCATAAATTATGGTCTTTTCGAAGAGCAATTGTTTAGAAGAACACCAGAAGGGCTAATGTTGTTGTGTGTCAGCAAGCTAGATGCTATGAAAATTATGGCAGAAATTCGTGTAGGGATTTTTGATTCTCATCAGTCAGGAGAAAAAAAATTAGATGATTAATTGATAGGCATGAACAATATTGGTCAATTATGAGAAAGGAATGCATCACTTATTCGAAGGGATGCTTGGCTTGTTAGAAACACGGACCAATTCAGAGGTGCCTTTCTATTGAATTACATTCAATTGCAAAGCCATAGTCATTCAGATGTTGGACAATGGATTTGATTGGTCAAATTCACTCTAGCTCATCAAAATAAAATTCTTATATATTGGTCGCCATTGATTATTTTACAAAGTGGGCTAAGGCAATACCTAGGAAATCGGTGGATCAATAGAAAGTAGTTGTCTTTATCAAGGAGCACATTGTTTGTAGGTTTGGGTTTCCTCGAACAATTATTGTTAATCAAGAGAATATGTTCACAGGGGCAAAAATAATAGAGTTTGCATATGAACATAGGATACAAATGTTGAATTCATTACCTTATTATGCTAAGGCCAATGGACAAACATAATTGACTAAGAAAACATTGAAGTTAATCTTAGAAAAGACTAAGAAGATAACCCAAGGTAGTGACACGAATTATTGAAATCATTTTTGTGGGCGTACAAAACTTTAGAGAAAACCAGCATAGGAACAACACCATTCAAATTAGTGTACTAGTGTGATGTTGTGATACCTATGGAGATAATAGTAAAATCAAGAAGGGTGTTAGAGCACCAGGGTATGTCAACAGAGGCATATTCTCAAGCCATGTTCCTTGAATTGGAAGATATGGAGAAAAGTTGATTGGATGTGTTGAACCACATTCAAATACAGAAAAAGAAGATATAAATTACTTATAACAGAAAAGTTAAGTCCAAAAGCTTTTAGAAGGAGATTTGGTGTGGAAAACCATCTTGCATTTGGGGAGTAAAGATAGGAAATATGGGAAGTGGTCTCTTACTTGGGAAGGACCTTTCAAAGTAGGAAAAATATTAAGAGGTGGAGCCTACCACTTACAGTCTTTAGAGGGAGAATAGCATAAGAAACCCATTAATGGAAGATATTTAAAAACATGTGGGATTCTGACAACATTAATTAAAAAAAATTGCCAAAGAAATGAAAGGAATGTATATTTCTTGAAAAAAAGTTACTTACAAAGTAAAGAGGCCATGAGAATTAGCCCTTGCATAAGATACAATTTAAAAAAAAAAACCAAAAGAAAAATTCATAGGGTAGTTGTCCCTCAAGCCATTTTTGTTGCCTAAAGATCTTTCCTGGTTTGACCTTGTAAGAAGAATAAGAAGAAATCTCTATTTCAGGTAAAGGTTCAGTAGAAGCCGACACTCCGATGGTAGTAGTCCTTTGAAGAGATGAAAAAGATGATGAATCAGCCTCATTTGCTGATGTCTCGCCTGCCATTGGTTTGGCTGGCATACAAGAAGGGACCCCTTGCTCTGTAAGTTCCATTTGTTGTTTGTGCTTCCTCCTCTAGAGTGAATCCTCCCTAGTGGCTAGATCGTCAAAAGGGTCTGTTATAATATGTCTTTCGGAGGTGAAATAAAATCTAGAGGGATAGGAGGTAGATGCTATTGCTTGGAGTTCACTAAGTAAGTGTGAGGGCATAAAAGACAGGTCATTGGGCTTTCGATTGAGAAATCTTAGTGTAGATATATAGCCATCTAAGTGGTCATTAAATAACCACTAATTGACAAAGAGGGGAGAGATGAATGGTTCCCGTTGAAGTTGTTTGAAGTGAAAAGTTTTAAAGGCTTTATTATAAGCAGAGGAAATAAGTTGAACAATTTTAAGGGTCCCTGAGCTTAACCCTTGAATTGGCATGCTCATTGACAAGAGAATGCATAAAAGGCACAAGTATACTTTGAGTGAAGCCAAATTGTATGGCTATATCGTTAGGAAAATAGGATTTGAAGCTACAACGGGAGTCTTTTGAGTCATAGATTGCACCACTCACATGAAGATATCGAGGTAGAAGAATGCCTTCCAAGAAATTAAGGAAAAAAATGGATTGGTTATCAGAAGGATCGATGGAGCCATAAAGGAATCTTCTAAGACAACGATAAGAATAAAGACATTCAAAGAAAGGCAAGAAAAAAGGAGGATATCTGGTAAACTCCAAATTATGAAATGCCTTAAAATAAAAACAAAAGTCCTTGTGCAGAGATGAATACATTGATACAAGGAAATGATGGCTGTAGTTAAGAGGATGAATTTCGAAAAGGAAGGTACTTGGAAGTAGGCATAGAGCCATGCTTGGAATAGCCATGAAGGGCCCCCATAGAGATTGTTGATACCTCTTTCAGCCATGTCAAAAAAGCTTCTATAAAGAGCCCCTAAGACGAAAGGGGCTAAGACCAAAAATTTGCAGTCGGCTAAAAGGATAGCAATGTTGTAATATTCAGTTGTAACCTTGAAGTAAGGGAAACAAAGAACAAAACGACAAAGCCAATGAAGGAGGAAAAATATGTTTCCCAGAGGAAGGAGGGCCGAAATTTGGCCTATAAAAGAAGGTGAGATGGTCTAAATATTTAAAATTGGTAGGAATGTCTATTAGAAGATTCGCAGTTACTTCAATCTCAGTTGATAAAAGCCTAGTTAGGTGCACGATATCAAGGATTGAAGGGGACATCATTCCAAGAGGAAGGAGCATGGCATTAAAGGACTTCAACCAGAGCAACTAGCTAAAAATATGAGCCAGTGATTCATATATAATGGACAAATGGAGAACTTGATTTTTTCATAAATCCATTGTTCTTTCCATTGCTTAGAAAAGTATACTTCCATTAGTTCCACTTAGCCAGATCATTGTTGGTCAGAGTTAACCCAAGTTTTCTAAGGGGAGAGCTCTTGATCCAATGCTTCCATCGAAGTTGAGGATGATGGCGTTTTTGAAATTCTCCTTGCAAAATGGGGTAATGTTCTTGTTTTATTTTATTTCAAATTTTATTAAGATTCTAGTTTCTTAGTTGATTTAGAGTTTCTGCTATTATATAAATTCTTGTAAGCATTAGGATAAAATAGTTTTTGAATATAACTGAGAGAGTCATATCTTTTATTCCCAATTCTTCTGATATTTTTTAAGAATCAATAGATTTAATAAAACTTGTAAGACATTCTTGTGAATCAACATGTCTGGAGTAGGATTTTAACCAATATTTGTACGAAATAAATGGTTTGGTTTCATTCTATTTCTGTTTGAACATAAAATACAAAATTATGAAATCATTTGATGCATGTGTAGTTGGAAAGTCTAAAATTATTAAAGTATTGCCACATGATGAGATTTGAAGGAAAGGCAGGAAGCAACTAGCCACAACTATGGTTTGAAAGATGAAATAATTTCCTGGGAGTTACAAAGTCAAATAATTGTCGACAAAGAAAAAATCAACAAGAAAAGTGGCTCTAAATGAGGAAAAGGAGGAATACAAAAGACAACTCAAAAAACTCCCATAAGACCCACGATCAGGGCATTCAGGAGTAGTGTTAGAGTTAGTTTTTAGGGAATAGTTAGTGTTGTAATCAAAGGCTGTTATATTTTTCACTCTATAACCAAAACCTACTCAATTGAATTAATAAATGCATATTTTTTTGTTAGTTCTCTATTTTGTGTGTTTTGTTATCGAATTTTATACAAGGAAGGTCTAAAACAAGTCAGTTGAACCCATTCATAAGCAATTCCCTAAGAGTTGTCTGTCGATTGAGGCATTTCTGTCAATCGCAAGATTTTGGAGCAACAATTTCTCAACACCTTTTTATTCCTCGTACTTGTGTTTTTACACACTTCCCTACATCACTTCTACATGTATCATAATGATTTTATAGAAAATCGTATGATGTGGGGTGGGGTGGCCATTACACTTTATCCTAATTGGAAAGGCAAATTAACAAGCTAAATTACCGTTCAAACAAATCGATATGAAGCTGTGACTAAGGTATTAAGGTGCATGTTAATTGTTGTGGTTTGGAAATACATTGAAAAAAACATTCATGCTTCTATAGAAAATAGTCAAGTCAATGACTTAAATTCCCCCTAGATCAAAAAAATAAAAAATAAAAAATGACTTACATTCCCCTATATTTGGTAAGAAGAAATGTATTTAGCCTTTCTAAGTTCAGTAATGCTATTGGGACATAGAAAGAGAACATAAAATAGAGACTTAATGATATGACATTTGACTTGGATTTGCCACATCATTAAAATTTCTCCAACTAGTTTAATCTTATTCTTACTCTTCATTATCTCACTCCTCTTGGTCTCCTACTTTGGTTGGTCTCTTCCTACCATTACCTTCATTCCGTCTTCTACTAGCCTGCAACAGAGCCCTCTCTCCATTTGAGACATTCTTCAGTTTAGCACTGAAGGAACCCAATCAACACCAATACACTGTCTTTGGTGGCCCATTCCATTTGATTCTCCAATTACTTCATCTAGTATCACGTCCAATGGCCAAAAAAAGTGAACCTACAATGATCGAGATAGATGCCGAAACCAGGTCGCCAGGAACCTAACCAACACTGTCTACTGTAAATTCTCAATTCTCGGATTTAAATCATAAGAAAACAACGATGATCCACTATATGTTGGAGATTGAGATTAAACCAATCTATAGCATTAGTTATTTTTTATTATTAAACTTACAGAATAATTTTTATTATTTAGAAGTCTTTGACTTTTATAGAAACTATGGAGACTTCTTAGTCTTTTTGAAGTTATTTGGCGGTTAATTACTTTTTTTAGATTAGAAATATGATTAGTTTATTATTCCGATTAGAATAATTTTATGTTAGTATTGTTTTATGTCTTTTAAGTGTTGGATTGTAGTGGCAGAACATTAGCTCCTTCAATAGAAATTTTTTTTCTTTGCCACAAGTTTCATGCAACTGTGTTGTGCATTCTTGAAATCTTGATTTCCTCTATCTTGCAATCATGTGTGTGAGATTCATCCCTAAAGTAGTTTTTATTTTATGTGTTGTAGTTATAGAAGGAGAATCTTCTAGTAGCTCTTCACATATGGAGATGATTGAAGAAAATGAAGGGGTTGAAATGGATAACATAGTAAATGTAGAGGAAAAAGCAGAAGAACCCACGGTTGGGATGATGTTTAACAATTATGATGAGTTTTTTTGACTACTACATAACCTATGGNTAGAGGAAAAAGCAGAAGAACCCACGGTTGGGATGATGTTTAACAATTATGATGAGTTTTTTTGACTACTACATAACCTATGGCAAGTAGTTGGGGTTCCCAGTGAAAATAAAATCGTCAATTAAATGAGATGATGGAAAGTTGAAATATATGACAGTTGCATGTTCTCGATCAGGCAACTTGCAAAGCACTTCAAACAATCCTTTTAAACCGCATCCAAGCATAAAAACAGATTGCAAGACTAAGCTTACAACAATTTTATGTCCTGATGGGAGATGGCAAGTGAGCACCATCGTACTCGAGCATAATCATGGGTTAAGTCCAAGCAAAGCTCGATTCTTTTGATGCAATCAAGTCATGAGACCACAGGTAAAAAGGAAGCNGAGTGAGCACCATCGTACTCGAGCATAATCATGGGTTAAGTCCAAGCAAAGCTCGATTCTTTTGATGCAATCAAGTCATGAGACCACAGGTAAAAAGGAAGCTTGAATTAAATGATAGGGCTGGGATCGAAATAAAAAAAAATTATAATTCGTTTGTTGTTGAGGCAGGGGGATATGAGAATGTCATTTATGGAGAAAGATTGTAGAAATTACATTGNATTATAATTCGTTTGTTGTTGAGGCAGGGGGATATGAGAATGTCATTTATGGAGAAAGATTGTAGAAATTACATTGAAAAAGTAAGACGATTACGACATGGGGAAGGAGATGCTACAACAATTCAAAACTATTTTTTAAAGATGCAAGCCTAAAATGCAAACTTTTTTTACACAATGGATTTGGATGACAAGGGTTGCCTAAGAAATGTTTTTTGGGTAGATGCGAGGAGTAGGGTAGCATATGAGGAATTTGGTGATGCTATTACATTTGATATAACGTACTTAACAAATAAGTATGACATGCCATTTTCTCCCTTTGTAGGGGTGAATCATCATGGGCAGTCAATTTTGCTTGGTTTTGGGTTGATATCTAATAAGGACACATAGACGTTTAATTGATTATTTCGATCTTGGCTTTCATGCATGTCTTTGAAAGCTCCAAATGCAATTATTACTAACCAAGACAAAGCTATGCAAAAAGCAATTGAGATTATCTTTCCTAATGCTAGACATCGATGGTGTTTGTGACATATAATGAAGAAGCTACCCGAAAAGGTGAAAGGTTATAAGCAATATGAATCAATCAAGTTTTCCTTGCAAAGTGTTGTTTATAATTCCTTGGNTTGGGATGATGTTTAACAATTATGATGAGTTTTTTTGACTACTACATAACCTATGGTAAGTAGTTGGGGTTCCCAGTGAAAATAAGATCGTCAATTAAATGAGATGATGGAAAGTTGAAATATATGACAGTTGCATGTTCTCAATCAGGCAACTTGCGAAGCACTTCAAACAATCCTTTTAAACCGCATCCAAGCATAAAAACAGATTGCAAGACTAAGCTTACAACAATTTTATGTCCTAATGGGAGATGGCGAGTGAGCACCATCGTACTCGAGCATAATCAAGGGTTAAGTCCAAGCAAAGCTCGATTCTTTTGATGCAATCAAGTCATGAGACCACAGGTAAAAAGGAAGCTTGAATTAAATGATAGGGCTGGGATTGAAATAAAAAAAAATTATAATTCATTTGTTGTTAAGGCAGGGGGATATGAGAATGTCATTTATGGAGAAAGATTGTAGAAATTACATTGAAAAAGTAAGACGATTACGACATGGGGAAGGAGATGCTACAACAATTCAAAACTATTTTTTAAAGATGCAAGCCTAAAATGCAAACTTTTTTTACACAATGGATTTGGATGACAAGGGTTGCCTAAGAAATGTTTTTTGGGTAGATGCGAGGAGTAGGGTAGCATATGAGGAATTTGGTGATGCTATTACATTTGATATAACGTACTTAACAAATAAGTATGACATGCCATTTTCTCCCTTTGTAGGGGTGAATCATCATGGGCAGTCAATTTTGCTTGGTTTTGGGTTGATATCTAATAAGGACACATAGACGTTTAATTGATTATTTCGATCTTGGCTTTCATGCATGTCTTTGAAAGCTCCAAATGCAATTATTACTGACCAAGACAAAGCTATGCAAAAAGCAATTGAGATTATCTTTCCTAATGCTAGACATCGATGGTGTTTGTGACATATAATGAAGAAGCTACCCGAAAAGGTGAAAGGTTATAAGCAATATGAATCAATCAAGTTTTCCTTGCAAAGTGTTGTTTATAATTCCTTGGGTCATTTTGAATTTAAAGATAATTAGAATGAGATGATTGAGAAATATAAATTGCATAATAATGATTGGTTGAATAGGTTGTACAATGAGAGACATTGATGGGTACTGGTCTTTGTGAAAGATAGTTTTTGGGTAGGAATGTCTACCACCCAACGACGTGAAAGCATGCATTCATTCTTTGACGGGTTTGTCAACTCTAAGACTACCTTAAATCAATTTGTAGAATAGTATGAGAATACACTGAAAAGTAAGGTAGAAAAGGAGAACCATGAAGATTGTAGGTCTTTTTCTTCACAAGTCCCCTGTGTAAGCCTTTGGGACATGGAGAAACAAGTTCGGCATATGTACACTATCTCAAAGTTTAAAGAATTTCAAAATGAATTGACAGGGAAGATGTACTGTGATTTGATTTCAGTTAAAGTGGATGGTGCAATCTCTGAGTACGATGTATTGGAGGATATCGTTATTGAAGACAAAAAGAAGAGCATAAATTTTAAGGTTTGGTTCCAAGAAAATGATTGTGACGTGAAGTGCAATTGTCACATGTTTGAGTTTAGAGAAATATTGTGCAGGCATGCCATACAGTATTAATTCAAAAGAAGATTTCCTTACTTCCATAGAAATACATCATGCAGAGATGGAGAAGGATATGAAAAGATGTCACACAAAAGTTAAAATTAGTTATGATATTTGGAGTGTTACTGAAGCAGTACAATATGATAAGATGTGCACTGCTTTTAGTGAAATTGCAGAATTGGAGGCATAATATGAAGAAAAGTGGAAGGAGGTGATGAAATTCATACTTATATTAAAGGAGAGCCTACAAAAAAATGGAGGTGCTTGTGGAATTAATCAACCAACAACAAACTTGATTATTGGTAGGAATTCTGGTAGTATTGCTAATGTTATATCAAAGGAGGCATAGAGCATACTCACGCTTGTAGCAGTTCGAAGCAAAGGTTGTCCACCATTCAAAAGGAAGTAGTCTAAAATGGAACAAATTGTTAGGAAAAAAATGAAAAGAAAAAAAGGATGATAACTCATGGAAATCTTAGCAATGAAGAAAGAGAGAAAAAGGTACGAATAAGTTGTGTATGCTAAATTTTTTTTGTCATATTTATTAAATGTTTCCAATATTTTTCTATTTTTTAGGAATGTCAAATGATAGAAGATAATGTCATTGGTCATATTGATGCTCCCCCTACTAGTAAAGTTGATGTACTTGGAACGCAAGAGAGCATTGTGGTGAGGGTATGACTTGAATGTTATCATTCTAGTTATAATCTCCTATTTTATACAACATTGCTTGAGTACAAATTGGAAGTTCATAGTTATTGAAATTCTTGTATTTTTTTTTAACTCTAAACAATTGTAAGATTGCACTAACATATTTTCACTATTTCAAAAAACTAGTACAATTTAACCCAAAAAAAAATCTTGTTTATTGTGATCAAAATTAAATGCCTTTGCCAAAACCCTCAAAAATCAAAGTCAATCAAAGTTCTTGTTACATGGCTTAATCCTGTAAATTGTAAAAATAAGGCTTGTTTAATTTATGTCCATTAATTAAAGCTAGAGAGAGAGGGAAGAAGGCTTTGTCTAATTTCTTTCTTTTCACAATTGAGCTATATATCGTCTCTTAGTTCTTTGGCATGAGATAATTATGTTACACATAAAAATGCTTTCTTTTTCTTCACTGAATGGAGTGAGTCGCCGAAGACGGTCTATTGGTATTGATTGGGTTCCTTGAATGAATCGTTAAGGATGTGAATGTGGATTCATGGCGAACTGGTTTTCGACATCGATCTTAAATGTTAAATTTTTTTTGGCCATTTGACATGATACTAGATGAAGTGATTGGAGAGTCAAATGGAATGGGTCTCCAAAGACGGTGTATTGGTGTTGATTGGGTTCGTTGAGTGCTAGGCCGAAGAGTGTCTCGAATGGAGAGAGGGGCTCCGTTGCTAGCTGGTAGAAGACGGAATGAAGGTAATGGCAGGAAGAGACCAACCAAAGTAGGAGACCAAGATGACTGAGATAATGAAGAGTAAGAATAGGATTAAACTAGTTGGAGAAATTTTAATGATGCGTCAAATCCAAGTTAGATGTCATATCTTTATATCCCTATTTTATGTCCTCTTTCTATGTCTCAATAACATTATTGTTCTAAGTTTAGTGTTGGATGAATTATTGTTTTGTTTTNGTTAGATGTCATATCATTATATCCCTATTTTATGTCCTCTTTCTATATCTCAATAACATTATTGTTCTAAGTTTAGTGTTGGATGAATTATTGTTTTGTTTTGGATTCTATTCCATGTTGACTGATGGTGAAGTTTGGTCGTCTTGAGTTAAAAAGTTGTTCGTCACCACATTATCCATCTTGACCACAAATCATGACCTTCTCACATGTTCACAAGTATTACTCTATTGCTGGCATCTCTTTCTCCTTGGAAGGGTGGGCCACACTTTATGGCTAGGTGATACAGGGAAGCTTGTAAAAATACGGGTATTACGAACAAGAAATGGGTTGAGAAACATAATAAAACTAAGCTATTGATTTGTGCACAAATACCAGTTCAAAATCTTACTCTAGGCGTGTTGATTCACACATAATACAAGTCCTAAATGCTTTAATAAATCTGTTGATTCCAACGAATACAAGAATATTTTAGAAGAAAAGAAAAACTCTATCAATATTATTAATTCATCCAATACTATCTTATGCTAAGACTTACAATAGTTTTTATAATAGTAGAAACACTAAACCAACTAGGAAACTAGATTTCAAATTAAATTAAGAAATTGAGTAAATTAAAATTAACTTAAAAAACAATTACCTAATTAAATTAGAAAGAAAATAAAATCTCTTACATTTTCTTAATTAAACGACATTGATCACATTCAAATAAAATATTAAAATTTTTGTTATTTATTCTACACCATTCTCTCGAAGTTGAAAAAAATTCGCCCTTGAATTCATTTTCATTTGAATTTAGTCTTTCAATCATCTCGAAATTCTGTAAGATTCTTGATGATCATAGCTATTTTGTTTTGTAGCGCCTCAAAATCCACCTTGGATGACATTACTATCTTACTATCTAAAATTATTCACATCATGAGAACAACTAATAAAATCCATAAATGAAGAAGATTTCATTCATCATACATACTATCTATAGTATTATCCAAAAGAATATTGCAAACCATGGCCATTATATCCAAAAAGAATATGTCAAACTATGACATTTACATCCAAAAGAATATGCCAAACTATGACAATTACACCCAAAATAATATGCCACACTATTATCTCGCAGCGGAATAAGAAAAATATTAACATGAACATTATCTCAAAATGAATCTCTTAGTCTAGAACATAAAAAGAACAATTCTAGACATCCCCCACGAGATCCACGCTTCTATCCAATTGAGCTTCCTAAGCTACCAACTCATCAACTCCGAGTTCTTCCTTTAAAATGAAATCTAAAAATAAATATTGTTTGTAGGGGGTGAGCACTAAGCTCTATAGGAGAATCCTCCCAAACTCGAACAAGGTTTTAGAAACATATAAAACAAGTCGGTCTCCTTTCACAAATATCATACATAACTTTTGAAAGAAAACAGTGACATTTCATCTGATCTCAAGTTTACGCAATATCAATATATAGAGTGAAGGAGTAAAATCAATTCCTAACAATAAGCCATTTCTAACCATAAACCATTTCTAATAAGTTCTTGTAATAAACCATTCCCACAACAATAAACAATAACCCACAATTTATACCATTACCTACAATGTATCTCAGGTATGATGTATGACATCGCATGAATAAACACATCAAGAATATCCTGGCCCACACACACACATCCAATCCTCGCAAGGATACACAACTTTAGGAAGGGTGTACATCGGCGCATCGGCAGTAATAAATCCAACTCGGAAATAGTATACTGACCCTCAGTCTCGATAACACGTGGCGAATAGTGGTTTGATCCTTGTAAGGGACCAACCCCACTACGAGTGATAGGGAACCTTCAAACCCACACGGAGTAAGAAACACATCTACCCACTCTACGATACTGGTCAACGACTACTCATGTTTATCCAAACATCCACACAAGAGATACAATACCTACCAATTTCTCAAATCACAAGGAAATCAAACCCACCAATTTCATAGATATTTTTCCAACACAACAACTTAAGAAAATAAGCAAGAGATCATCAAAAGATATAATTTTTAGTGTTCAAACAAAGCACTAGAGTTTTGAAATCAAAAACAAAAGAATATCAATAAAACAAATCCATATTTCTTAAAAACTAGGTTTTGACATAAAGAACATGAATTTTTATGGCTATCAAACCATAACTTCACTCAAAATATGGTAAGATTTGCAAGAACATCAAGAAAAAGGATTCCATAACAAATATTTATGATAGGGGTTTCTTGTCACTCTTTTTCATTGAGGCTAGGGTGTATATATATACACCCTAGCCTCAATGAACAAGAGTGACAAGAAACCCCATCTAGCTTTTATGTGAGAACTAGAAGATTTGATCTTTCCTACTTGAATCAACACTTTAATCTCTTGTTTTTCCCTTTCTTTGTTCCTATCTAAGCCTCTCTAGGGTTAAAAATGTTGAAATGAGGCTAATGGACGTGTCCTTATATATTTATAGGAGGCAAAATGGTCCCCTGTGTGTGAATCTAAGACTCAAAATTTTAAGTCACGTTTGAACATCATTTGGCATTGGAACGTCAGTAGTGCAATTTCCTACTTCACGTTCGAACGTCATTTTGGAGTTCGAACGTTGGTTGCTCCCAGTGCTTCTGCATTTTTATCAGAGCTCCACAGACACCAAACTAATGGGATTTACTTTCGTTCGAACGTCTCTTCATGTTCGAACTTCCTCCCTGTTTTTGCTGAAACTTTTAGTGAAGTTTTGACCTATTTAGAGGTCGATTTGAAAATTTTTTGTGAAATACTCTTTAGTGCCAATCATTCCTTTATCCAGTAGCTATGTCAAGGTGGAAAAGGAAATTAAGGGTTAATAGCGGCTTGAAAAGGGAGGACGACTCAAGGAGTTATTCTTTGATAATTTGGGATTTTGCTCTATTTGTTTTGGGTCTTCTTTGGGAATACCAATTTTATTAGAAAGAAGATTTTTAAAACTATTAATTTTATAATAGTGATAGAACAATTATAGTTCTCTTGTCGATTTGTTTCAAAAATTTTGTAATATCCAACCTTTAATAGTGAAATTTTGCCGCTATGTTTCATTCGTGGATGTAGGCTTGTTTGTTGAGCCGAACCACGCAAATCTCTGTATTATATTTTTCTATTTTGTTCCATTTTATTTTTCTTGTGGCTTTGGTTCATAACAGAAGGGAGAATGAATTGGAGAATTTTAGGGACCCAATTAAACCTGTAATTTGTACAATCCCGTGCCAATTTATTGGCAAGCTAGTGCTTTAGCCTATTCTTTTCATAATTGTTTTTGCTTTTATTACTGATGATTGAGTCATCCTCTCTCTCTCTCCCTCTTTTGAGACACACGGATGTGGGCACACACTTGCATGATGCAGCTTTACAAGCCAATGTAGCACTTGCATCCCATAAATATTGGTTTTTACTTGGTCTTTTGGTTCTTCTTCTTCATGTTTTTACTCAAAGAAAGATATTACTTAAATCCACTTTACTAATTTTGTATATGAAATATCAAATTTTATGGATATACAATGTATCAACAACTAACAATCTAGATGCACTAAGGAGATACAACGTTGCATAAATTGAAAAAGGCATGAGACAATCGGCCACAGACATATTTGAAAAAAGGAAAAGTAACTGATTGTCAACTAGTAACCGTCGATGAAAGCAAAATTTGTTGAAGATAGTGGCTGCAAACGGCACACGGTGCAGAAGATGAATGATGCACTTAAACCCCCACAAGACCCACAATATGGACATTTTTAGGAATAATTTTAAGTTAGTTTTACGAAGTAGTTACTATTGCATTCAAGGCTATTAACCAATCTTTTGTGCAACAGAAGTCCCTTAGATTGAATTAATAAAATAATTGTTCTTTTATTAGTTCCCTACACTGTTTGTTTATTCACTTTTTTCATCAAAGAAATTCCTGAAACAAGACATTTGAGCCCCCTCACAAACAATCGTCTAAAAACTGTCTGTCAATTGGGATCTTTCTGTCAATCTTAACAAATTATGGTGCATCAATCTTTTGACACACTTGGTTGAAAAATTTAACTAACTTGGATCAAGAAAATTTTTAGAACAAAAAAAAAAAGACGAGCTTGTGTTTGGTATTATTGAAAATATGGAAACAACGCCAATCATGAAACAAGTTCGAGTATTAACTCTATGGAATCTAAAAATTCAAGAAATGGCCAAACTAGTGGCCAGGATTGTCTGCAGATGCAAGGATCTGTGCAACATTTGACGCAGGTATGACATAATCCTAATTTTGGAAATAGGCAAGATATGGTTAATGCCATGCATGAGTTAATGAGTGTCCAGACACCAATGTCAGGACTAGTTAATCAGAAATCAACTGCTATGATTCAAAATCAAACAGTAAAATAAGGAAACACTGGTTCTGTGGTGCTTCCTTTAAAAAATCAAAGACCACCACCAACGAGGACAAATGAAAGACTAGGCCCACCACACATGAATCATTTTAACATGGTATTCGATGGGGAACTTGTCGTAATGTTCTCTAATTTCTTCCTAGGAAGAAATCCTAGGGAGAGAAATGGGCCAATGATGGCCCTTGAATTTCTTAGAAGAGGCCGTGAGAGTCATGCTACATCCCTGCTAGAACACATAGAGGAATCCAACCCAAGGACAAGGGCAACCCATTGACCAGTTGAGAACTTAGAAGGCCACCAAAATATGGCTTTTAATAGGAATCATCTAGTAGAGATAATTTAAGATTTGTATGGCCCTGGCCTTAGAAAAACTGAGAGGTCTGTGTTCAAAAAACCATACCTAGCTTGGGTAGACTATCCAGAGTCCACAATGGGTTATAAAATCCCAGAATTTCATCTTTACTCTAGTGAAGAAAATCAATCGACCATAGAACATATATGTAGATTCACTTTCTAGTGTCGGGAAGTTGGAAACAATGAGAATTTGAAAATGAAATTATTTCCACAGTCTTTAACAAAGAAAACCTTTATGTGGTTCATAAATTTGCATATCAATTCAATTCAAACTTAGCAAGAGACAAAAGAGCAATTTCATGCTCAATTCTTTGAAAATGAACCAGAGATTTCAATTGTAGATCTATCAAGATTAAGGTAGAAATTTACTGAGTCTATAGAACAATAAATTGATAGATTCAAGAAAGGCAAAAAAAAAAAAAAATGTCATGTTTACTTGTTGGAAGTTGAATTGGTAAAACTGGCCCATAATGGTTTAGACTTTGAATTAAGAACAAAATTCGAAGGAATGAAGTTTAGAGATCTCTTTGAACTATTGGCCAATGCCACCAGATATGAGATGTTGCTTATGTTAGAGAAATAGAGGAAAAACAGTTCAATATGAACTTATTTTCAAGACTTTGATGGAGAATTTGAAATAGACGTGATGCAGATCATAGGAAAGTCACTAATTATGTGTGACACTTTGAACAAGATTGAGGATCGTAAGAACATGTCATCCAACCATTCTTTCAAAAATAATGCACTCTCAACCTTTAGACAATATTTATTTGATCTATCGATGGTTGATGCTCTGTTTGATGAGATCATCAACCAAAAATTTATTGTCCTGTCTTAATGACAAAATATCCCATCAGAAAAATATGGAAAGAAAAAAGAATACTACAAATGACATAATTCATTTAGGCATTCAACAAAAAACTGCATAACATTTAGGAATCATGTTCAATATCTAATCCACAAAGGAATGCTTAAGTATGCTACAAAAGAAGAAGAAACTATGGGCATGGACAAAGATCATTTCCCTAAGGAAGTTAATATAGTTTATGCTAATTTGTAGTTGGTAAAGGAAGGATTGTTCTCAAGATGAAGGTACCAGCCCACAACAGGCTTGGTGCTAGAGTGGAAGAGCGATGGGTTAAGTGTTTCAAGTATGCCAAAGAGATGGCCAAACTAGATGCTATATCACTAGATAATGTAGTAAGAGAGTTCACTGACAATGGTCTCCAATTCAGCACCAAAGGAGATGGAGATGTGCATATTTACAATGGATATAAAAAAAATATTTGATGGTACAAATCCATACATTTTCAATAACATGGGCATTGTCCTTATTATTTTCTTGGAATGTAAAGCACCCTAGAAAACACTAGTTACCGAGGCCAAGCCAGGAAGGAAAGTGAGAGTGTTTGGCAGACCATCGATGGAAAATGAGAGTGTTTGGTAGAAGATCGAGAAACAAGAACAACAAGAAAAACAAAATCAACAAAGAAAAGAGAGATTTGAAATACTCACAAAGGCTGGATCTAGAATAGTAAATCCCCCTAAAGTCCATGATGAAAAATGACATCATGTTCAACATTCAAAGTTCTTATCTGGGGCATGGTACCAAGCACTCAATAGAACCCAAAAAAAGAGGGAGTAGAAGAAAATTTCCGATTGGAAGAACAGGTGAGGTCCTAATCCTATTGAGGCCTATTAAGGACCAAGTCCATCGATGGGAAAGAAACATCCCACATACACTAGAGAACAACAAAAGATGATCAAAGAAGTCCAAACAAAGAAGGACTTCCTTGATTAGAAGATTGTTGAATTCAAGCAGATCCTAGATTTGTCTGAAGAATAACTAGAGAAGATTTGAAAAAATCCATTAGCAAAAAAAAAAAAAGGTGGAAAATGGCTAATGCTTTCACTCAAATTAGAAAGTTTTGGACTTTGAAGACATAGAACCTCTCCTAAGAGATGATACAACCTGCAATATGATAGTGGCTATGCCTAAAGTATTCAAGACTAAGCCAGAACAACCAAACCAACTAGCAAGAGATACATAAGATAGCATTAAGTCAATTACAGTCTTCACAAAAACCATGAAGGATTTCAAATTAGATGGAAGGTATATAAGCATATAACAAGGAGTCTGGGGAGCAAATAGAGTGGTGTTGCACTCCTCTAGAAAAGGATTAGTCAAATATCTGAAACCACTATGCATACATGCCCACATCGATGGCTAGCCAGTTAGGAAAGTTCTGGTTGACAATAGGGCATTGGTTAAAATCCTACCTTCAAGGATGTTAAAAATACTGAACAAGGGGGATGAAAATTCACTTCATATTGACATTACGTTTAGTAATTTTGCTGCATGATCATCTTTTGCAAATGGAATATTGCTTATACAATTGCAAGTAGGCAATAAAAAAACCACATTAACATTCTTTGTGGTGGATTTCTCATCCAATTTTAATGTCCTTCTAGGAAGAGATTGGATACATACCAATGGTTGTGTGCCATCATACATGCATCGGATATTAATCTTCCTGTCAAAAAGTGATGATGGGGGAAGAAAATGGATGAAAGAGCATTGGGCTGACACCAACCCTTTCTCTACCGATGCATACAATGTGGAGGCTCAATTCTATTGCAAGGATCTAACTTCAATTGGGCAGAATGGCTCCAAGAGCCAACTTAATAAGTATTTTGAGGAAAACTTGCAACAGATCTGGCATGACTTGGCTAGATTTGAGTTTTTACAGCCTAAATCACAAAGTGGAGAATCCACAGTAGTTCACCAATAAGACTTTAATGAGTTATTCCAGAACAAAGTGAAGGCATAAAATATTTAATGGCAGCCAATGGTTGTCGATCAAGATAAAATATTCAAAGTTAGTCCAGAACATATAAATTAGAGTAGATGGGTACAAAGGAAGGGAACTCATTAAATTGGATATCAAATAAGAAGTTGTACACCAGGAGGCCTCTTAAGGAGTCAGGGGATACTTGATAAAACCTCTAAACATGGATGCTGCAAAAAATCAGTAACAAGCCATCTATTATGCTCATCAATTGAAGGGTGCAAGTAAGGGAAAAAATATTTTGAGATGGGCTAAATTGTCTGACAAAGTGACTTGGATTGTAGCTTTCAAAGGTATAATTGGAAAATTTGGAGGCAGAAATAGAACCTCCCACATGAAGTTAACAATGTAATAAGACACTGCCCCAAGGAATAACACTAGTGACTGTTAATTTATTTGAGTTACTAATTAAACCCAATTAAATAAGGGTATTATTTACACATGAAATATTAAATTTTATGAATATTCAATTTATCAACATATGACAATTTGAACACACTGAGGTGATGCCACGTGGCAGAAATAAAAAAAGTTACAAAACAATTGGCTCAAATCATTTTTGAAAAAAGAAAAAGTAATTGATTGGAGGTTACCAGATAATAACCGTTGATAGAAGCAAAAATCGTCGAAGACAGTGGCTATAAAGGGCGCACAATAGAGCAGGCGAAGAATACACTCAAACCCTCCACAAAACCCATGATTTGGACATTTTTAGGAGTATTTTTAAGTTAGTTTTAGGAAACAGTTACTGTTGTATTCAGGGCTGTTAATCTATTTTTCTTGTAACCGAAATCCTTTCAATTGAATTAATTTTTTCTTTTATTAGTTTCCTGCACTGTGTGTTTATTCATTGTTTTAATCCAAGAAAATCCTGAAACAAGATATTTGAAACTCTCACAAACAACCACTTGAAAATTGTTTGTCGATTGTGATTTTTCGATCGATCTCAATAGATTTTGGAGCAACTCTAATATAATTTATTGACCCATTTAACCGTTGTTATTAAATTAGTATTAGGAGTCAGATCTTAGTAGCATTATTACTAACTCAAGCATGTTCAAACAAGGTTTTCTCAGCAAAAAAAATGGGCATTATGAAGAATCTTGGACCTTGGTGGCCTTATGTAACTTGTTATGTCTTGGCCCCTACTTCACGTGAATGAGTATTTTTGTAGGGTTTTTTGTTGATGATGAAGGAGCCTAGATGCTTTATTTTTGTTGCTACTCCAGGCAACGCACATGAGTACATGTAGTCACCTGGTGCGCACGAAAATCATAGCTGACCAGTGGGCCTGGTAATAGATACGTAGAAACAAAACCATCTCTGTCATAATAACTCTTGCAGAAGCCCAGGAGCAATTCCATGCTAGAAGAACTCCTGTAAATGCATCGCGAATGTGCATCTCTCTCTCGTCAACCCATGTTGTGTAAATACTTTAAACCACCATTTACTCCAAAAATTTAAAGTATGGCTTCTCTTGGGTGGTCCATCAAAGTTATATATTTTTGTTTTAAGTGATTTGAACTCCAAATCTATAGGCTCTAATACCATGTTGAATCACTAATCACTAAGACAAAGGATCCTACTTAGTCGTTTACCATACCAACTAATAGATTGATTGAGCAAAATGGATAGTCGACCTCTTGGTACTGTGTTGCTAGTTTTGACCCGAAATAAACCTTTCATGCAGCCTATTTAAGTTGGTTGGTTTTTTTTTTGTTTGTTAAATCCATGCTAGGGATTTCAGTAATACCTCTCAATAACCTAATATTAGTAAAATGTTCATGCATAGGCAAGTCGAATCAAACTGTAGGTTGTTTTTGCGACAGGCTAGGAATATGACTTCATGGAAAAAGGATTTAGCACTTTTTGTTATGCCTGAGAAGTGAGAACTTTTAACAGGATCAACTGAGTAGATGCAAAATTAATACGAATATGTCAAGACTAACTTTATCTTTAATAAGCTCGGGTTATACTAGGATTGACTTGCCATTTTCACTTGGTGAATAGTTCATTGAACACAGTTGTATATGATATGAACTTGACTATGTATGATTAGACATAGCATGACCCCAATATTTTTTCTGGCTACTTTGTTTGTCTACCTACATTAATAAAAATGATAGTGCCAATTAACATACTATTAACTGCTGCCATCTAATTTGCCAAGTCACCTCATTCTTAGGGACCAAGCAACTAATCACTGGGAGGGACAGAGTGAGTAGTTGGGTTTAGTTCTATCTCATAAGGGATCAGATAGCCAACACTTTAAATGAACGATTGGGACTAGTTGCTTTCAATTATTCATGACTGAGTGCCAAGGGTGCTCAGCCTTTGTGAATTGCAGTCGAAATGCTATCCAATTAAATAACAAGGATTTCAATTATAGCACATTGTTGTGCATTCAGTTTCAGTGTTTCTGATTGAAGCATGTGACACTGGCCAACTTTTTTATCAACTTTTTCGTACTAACTCATATGTATTTCTGGATTATGAAATCATACTAGTTATTCAATGATTGTGATTATGCAATGACCATGGTAAGGAACAAGTTGGTAAGACCAACATTGGTGTATTTTGATTTGCTTTATAAGAATGGGCCAATGGTACTTGCCCATAGAGGTGTAAATTGGGCCGGACTGGAATTGGCACGGGCACGGCCACGACACGGTTAAAGGTGATAACGGCAAAACTCAAAATGGGCCAGCCCAACCACGGGCACCCACCTCGGGCCTGTGATTTTTGCCCAATTGTGCTGGCACGGCATGGGCACGCTCTAGGCATGGACATAAGCACGAATAACGGTCATTTAGTCCAAAATTCTATTTTTACCCCCTCCCAACAATTATATAACGGCTAGTTTAAGGGGTAAGTCTAGAATTTATACTTTTTTGCTTCTATGTGTCATTTTTACGCATCTTAACAACTATATATCAACTAGTTTGAAGGGTAAATTTGAAATCCAATATTTTTAATTCTCTATAATTACCTTACATCTACAAGGTTACAAGTATAAGTTGTAATTTACAACTATATCAACATTTACAATTATTAGTTTACATCTACATATTCAATTACAAGTTTGCATCTACATCTTCAATTGTAAGTTTGCATCTATGTCTTTAATTTCAAGTTTGCATCTGCATCTTCAATTACTTTAACTTTGGTTGATGT
>CAUOFW020005702.1:430083-445750 GCA_963454935.2 Ilex paraguariensis | reverse complement strand
TGAGTATTTTTGTAGGGTTTTTTGTTGATGATGAAGGAGCCTAGATGCTTTATTTTTGTTGCTACTCCAGGCAACGCACATGAGTACATGTAGTCACCTGGTGCGCACGAAAATCATAGCTGACCAGTGGGCCTGGTAATAGATACGTAGAAACAAAACCATCTCTGTCATAATAACTCTTGCAGAAGCCCAGGAGCAATTCCATGCTAGAAGAACTCCTGTAAATGCATCGCGAATGTGCATCTCTCTCTCGTCAACCCATGTTGTGTAAATACTTTAAACCACCATTTACTCCAAAAATTTAAAGTATGGCTTCTCTTGGGTGGTCCATCAAAGTTATATATTTTTGTTTTAAGTGATTTGAACTCCAAATCTATAGGCTCTAATACCATGTTGAATCACTAATCACTAAGACAAAGGATCCTACTTAGTCGTTTACCATACCAACTAATAGATTGATTGAGCAAAATGGATAGTCGACCTCTTGGTACTGTGTTGCTAGTTTTGACCCGAAATAAACCTTTCATGCAGCCTATTTAAGTTGGTTGGTTTTTTTTTTGTTTGTTAAATCCATGCTAGGGATTTCAGTAATACCTCTCAATAACCTAATATTAGTAAAATGTTCATGCATAGGCAAGTCGAATCAAACTGTAGGTTGTTTTTGCGACAGGCTAGGAATATGACTTCATGGAAAAAGGATTTAGCACTTTTTGTTATGCCTGAGAAGTGAGAACTTTTAACAGGATCAACTGAGTAGATGCAAAATTAATACGAATATGTCAAGACTAACTTTATCTTTAATAAGCTCGGGTTATACTAGGATTGACTTGCCATTTTCACTTGGTGAATAGTTCATTGAACACAGTTGTATATGATATGAACTTGACTATGTATGATTAGACATAACATGACCCCAATATTTTTTCTGGCTACTTTGTTTGTCTACCTACATTAATAAAAATGATAGTGCCAATTAACATACTATTAACTGCTGCCATCTAATTTGCCAAGTCACCTCATTCTTAGGGACCAAGCAACTAATCACTGGGAGGGACAGAGTGAGTAGTTGGGTTTAGTTCTATCTCATAAGGGATCAGATAGCCAACACTTTAAATGAACGATTGGGACTAGTTGCTTTCAATTATTCATGACTGAGTGCCAAGGGTGCTCAGCCTTTGTGAATTGCAGTCGAAATGCTATCCAATTAAATAACAAGGATTTCAATTATAGCACATTGTTGTGCATTCAGTTTCAGTGTTTCTGATTGAAGCATGTGACACTGGCCAACTTTTTTATCAACTTTTTCGTACTAACTCATATGTATTTCTGGATTATGAAATCATACTAGTTATTCAATGATTGTGATTATGCAATGACCATGGTAAGGAACAAGTTGGTAAGACCAACATTGGTGTATTTTGATTTGCTTTATAAGAATGGGCCAATGGTACTTGCCCATAGAGGTGTAAATTGGGCCGGACTGGAATTGGCACGGGCACGGCCACGACACGGTTAAAGGTGATAACGGCAAAACTCAAAATGGGCCAGCCCAAGCACGGGCACCCACCTCGGGCCTGTGATTTTTGCCCAATTGTGCTGGCACGGCATGGGCACGCTCTAGGCATGGACATAAGCACGAATAACGGTCATTTAGTCCAAAATTCTATTTTTACCCCCTCCCAACAATTATATAACGGCTAGTTTAAGGGGTAAGTCTAGAATTTATACTTTTTTGCTTCTATGTGTCATTTTTACGCATCTTAACAACTATATATCAACTAGTTTGAAGGGTAAATTTGAAATCAAATATTTTTAATTCTCTATAATTACCTTACATCTAAAAGGTTACAAGTATAAGTTGTAATTTACAACTATATCAACATTTACAATTATTAGTTTACATCTACATATTCAATTACAAGTTTGCATCTACATCTTCAATTGTAAGTTTGCATCTACATCTTCAATTGTAAGTTTGCATCTATGTCTTTAATTTCAAGTTTGCATCTGCATCTTCAATTACTTTAACTTTGGTTGATGTATTTTTTTTTAATTTAATTATGTGTTTTAATTGTAGTTACTTATTTTAAATTGAAAAATGGAAGCTAGAAATTTTGACTTAGAGAATTTAAAATTTAGTGAATTTAACGAAACTGATGATCTACCCGAAAGGTCAAACGAACCTTGCAATAGTGGCACTCAAACCCAGCATAGTCAAACCGGAAGTAGTTTGTCAACTTTTTCATACTCTCAGGGTAAAATGAGAATTTTGTTAAATCATATCTTAATTTTGCTTATTATAGTGTTTCTAGAAATAATACTAGAACTTGAAAAAAGAAAAGAAGAAATACTACTAGAAGTGATTGTTTAAAGGTTTTTAATGAAATGACAAAAAAAAATTGATTACTAATTTATAGAAGGGTCGCAATAAACTAAATTTTATTTGTGTTACAACTCGTTTTATTGATTCAAGTAGCTTTTCGTCTGGTAGAATATTCTCATACTGCTTCTCATATATTTTAATGTATTATGGGTGTACTTAGAGAATATGGAGTTGTTGATAAACTTTTTAGTATTACTTTTAATATTCATTCTACTAATAATGCTGCAATAGACATGTTTAAAAATAATTTACATCCTACTTTGAGTGGTGAATTGTTTCATGTAAAATGTGCATGCCATTTAATTAATTTGATTGTCCAAGATGACTTAAAATTAATTGAGTCAATTTTTTTTTTATTGCTTCATCTCTGTCTAGGCAACAAGATTTTTTTNACCCCAGATGACCCAAACCCAGAGCTTGAAACTCTTGAACTTTCAGAGGAAACTATCACCAACCCATCAACTGGGTCGTCCAAGAATGATGATCCATGGCTCAAAAATAAGACCAACAAGAAGAAAAACCAAGTCTTTCTTGAAGGGTATGTTGAGACAGCAGATGAAGATGAGCTGGGGAGGACAAAGAGCTTGACCGATGAGGATTTGGAGGAGCTTAGGGGCTGTTTGGACCTGGGTTTTGGGTTCAGCTATGATGAAATTCCTGAGCTCTGCAATACTTTGCCTGCTCTTGAGCTTTGTTATTCCATGAGCCAGAAGTTTCTTGACGAGCATCAAAAGTCTCCAGAGACTTTGTCCGATACAGCTTCGTCGACCTCAAGTCCTATTGCCAATTGGAAGATCTCTAGTCCCGGTGAGTCTTTTGTGAATTTTCTGCAATATGATACATTTATTGCGCAAATTGCAAGTTTTTTGTTCATTGGAAGACAGTCATTTTTCTTGGAAATTCTTGGTTTTAGGTTGTGAAAATGGTATGCTAAGGTATCTAGTCCTTGTGAGTCTTTTGGAGAATTTGAATTTTAAGTGTTTTGTTTCCTTGCAAGATAGTTATTTTTTTTTTAAATTCTTGATTTTTGGATGCTAATGTTGTTCGGTAGAAAATTTGGTTTTCTTGTGAAAGCTTTGTGCAGTCTGAAAGTATTTCTTTCGTTACAAGAGAGTCAATTTTCTTGGAAAATCTTAGAGATTTGTTTTCCTTTTTGAAGCTGGAAATTGCATTAGTTCTTCCAAGAATTTTTTTTTCTTGTTGTTTGGGCTGGTGTGGGGGAATCTTGTATGGTGGATCTGTTTGTTAATGATGTTTTGCCTTGGGTATNTTCCTTTTTGAAGCTGGAAATTGCATTAGTTCTTCCAAGAATTTTTTTTTCTTGTTGATTGGGGCTGGTGTGGGGGAATCTTGTATGGTGGATCTGTTTGTTAATGATGTTTTGCCATGGGTATTTTTTTTGGAATAAATTCTGTTGATGACAGGCCTATTGCCTCCTTAGGGTGTCTAAGGGGTCTTTTGATCTTAGGTGTTAGAAATGTTTATGACTGCCATATTGGCTGTTCATGGTGATGGATATAGATGGAAAAATGAAATGGTTTTTATGTATAATGGAGAATTTGATCTGGAAAATTTGAACCACATTTTGACTTTGATTTTTTTATAGCTTTTATGTTCTGTTGAAGGTGGTTTATGGGTTATTTTTTTTTTATGTAAAAGTAGATTTGGGTTCAGTTGTTATATGATCTGAGTAATGTGTTTGTAGAAAGAATGGTGAGCTAGGTTCTTATTGACAGAGGATGATCTGGAAATAGAACAAAATAATTGGTCATTTGGTTTCAAAATTCACATGCTTGTCTCATCTTTAATTTTGACTGCTTAGATTTGATCGAAAGAGCGTTGTTACATGAGCTAGAGAATCTTTAAATCGTAGTTTAATTATGTTAAAAACAAAAATACCAAGATACATCCCTCACCAATCTGTGGTGGCCATTAAAGGGGGTATGAAACATGTTCTAACTTTCTGTTTCATTTTCACTGCCTTAGGTGACCACCCTGAAGACGTGAAAGCGAGACTCAAATATTGGGCACAAGCTGTAGCATGTACTGTGAAATTATGCAGCTAGAAGAGACCAAGAGTTCTTTACTTTATTCGGTTGTAGGAGATGAATGAACATCTTCTTCAACATGGGAATTTCTTAGCATGGACCTATCCTTTCAAAGGATGAGCCTGCAGGGGCAGACGCCCGTTAATTCTTTACCTGGTGATGGATATGTTGGAATCTGTCAATGAAGAGCCGGCTTTGAAGAAGTAGAAACGAGAACCTGAAGAAGAAGAAGAAGAATGTTTCAGGTCTGAGATTAACCAATACCTGCAGTGAGTCTGACTAATTCACCCAAGGCTTCGATAAACTGTAGAATAATTGTATGCGGGGCACATTAAGAATAAACTTGAATAGCAATGAAATTACATTTCTTCGTCTTGTTCATGATATTACTGGTTGATGTTTGATGTTGATGTACATGTTAATACTCCCTCCTCATCACTAAGCAGTGTTATAAGAGGGGCCTCCATTGGAGCTTATCCACAATCCTCATCTTATCACTTGATGGGGGCTTAAAAGGGCCTTTGGTTAAGTCCTTTCCAAACAAAGGATCAGCTACAAGACCCGTCTCTGCTTGCGCAAAGTATGAGATCGCTATTTCGGCCAATCAATTCTCACCTTAACCTCATCCTCATCGGGGGGTTGAAAGACGTTTTCTCAATCCTGTGACAAATATTACTATGTTTGTTGTGTGAATCTACTCCCCATATAGGTGAAAATTCAGTAAATGGAATGGCAATGGGGTTTGGTGGAGCTGCCCACTCCTTTGAAATATTTAAGAGAGTCTAATCAGTCATGTTGCTTCTTTTTTGTATTCTTTCCCATTAGTATAAAATTCCAGCTATTGTGCTACTTTGATAAAAGGGAAAGATTATGGCAAATTACACTCAGGACATTTTCAACTATGATCTTGATTGCATATAGCTTTCTCAATTATTATATATTTCTTATATTACACTTTAACTATGGTTATTTGTTTTATATTTTCCTAATAATTAATGTTTGTTACAAATTGGATGAAAAGTTCTTTTTCTTTGCCCACAAATTGTGTGATTTTGTTACTTTTCCTCGACAAGTGCACATTTTGCATCAAAAGATAACCTACGCTTGCTTTTGAGGCAGTGTATAGTGAGATTGAGGTCATAGTTGGGAGGATTAAAATATTTTTTTTTGAAAAGATTATGCTCGCATATGTGATTTTTGTTTCTTCCAAATAAGTCATGGGAATTTGCCTCTGCACTTTTCTTGCTAATGTTTACAGTTGAATTGGAAGTACAGTTTACCAAAAAGAATGAACTTGAAAGTGAAATTATGTTTGGAGATTATGTAGTTTTTGCTGTTTTAGATTTTTTTTTTTTTTTTGGATAATGGCCCATCAATTTCTATCAGGTTTTCAAGGCTGCACACAAGCAAGATGAATGGAGAAGGGAATTCAAACATGCCACGGAAAGATGGTGAGAAGCTTGTTTGTGTTTGGTTAGAGTTTGAACAGGGGAAGTAACCTTGGCAAAAGTCTTTATGAAAACTAATGAATGTGGACAATGTTTTGTCTTTCATGCTTTAAATTTAAAAGTAAATCGAATGTTTTCCACAAGTGTTTTAAGATCGGGTTACGTCTCTAATTGGTTTTTCCTCAAGGTTTGGGGTTGAACGATCATTTTATTAATTTTAAGCAAAAAAAGTTAGATACAAGTTATTGATTTGACGACTTAAATGATGGATTTGGAATTAATGAAAGTTACCGAAGTGAAAAAATATCTAGTTTTTGCTGTATGGGATCTACATTTTCGTGGCTTTGACAATTTCCATCTGGTTTGCATTGCTACAACCAGCAAAGATGAATGGAGAAGGGAATTCAAGCATGCCACGGAAACATGGTGGCAAGCTTTGAATTAGAAAGTACATCCAATGCTTTCCATTAGTATTTCAAGTTTGGCTTATATCATTTATTGATTTTCTATTTTGGGTTATAGAATCAACTTTTTTTGTTTTAAGCACTATAAATTGCTTACAAAGTGTTGATTTGCGTGCTTAAATGATAAAATTTGTCTAAAAACGGCTTTCATGAACTCATAATTTTTGACACATGGTAAAATGATGAGTTCTCACATCTAAAGTTTTCAAATTCCTTTTGAAGGAATATGATTAATGTTGTCAATAAAGTCATTTTGGTCAAAGAAGTAACTACTTCTTAAATTAAGTGGTTTGGTGCATGTATTCATGCATGGAGTCATTAGTAACATTCATTTATGAAGTCTAAGAGACATTCATGTATGGAGTCTAATAATCATTCATGAATTTATTTATTATCTTAGATTGCGTACTTGTCTAGGTACATGATAGGAGAGTCCTATAAATTTGCGAAGTGTTTTGAGTCATTGTGTGTCTCATTTAGAGAAGAAACAAAGAGAGAGAACAAGAGAGAGTGTTAGAGAGAAAGAGTGAGGGTTCTCCTAAATACTCATAGTCTTTCCTTTATTAGAGAGAAGTTATTGTAAATCCTTTTGTTATTTTTTTACAAAATTCTCATTTTTTATAGTTACTGTTTCAGTTGTAATTGTGTGTCTGTATTCACAACTTCCTAACAGTGGTATCAGAGCGAGGTTTATAGCCGGGTTTTTTGTGCTACTGTCAGATCTAGTTAGTAGAAAAGAGGCATCTTCAAGAATTGCGACAAAGTAGAAAATAAAAAAGTTCAATGGGAATAATTTCTCATTGTGGAAAATGAGAATAAAAGCAGTTTTGAGAAAAGATAACTGCTTGGCGGAAATTGGAGATAGGCCCGGTGAGATTCTTGACGACGGCAAGTGGAACAAGATGGATGGCAATGCTATTGCTAATCTGCATCTAGCACTTGCCGATGGAGTGTTGTCAAGTGTGGCGAAGAAAAAGACGACAAAAGAGATATGGGATACGCTAACAAGATTGTACGAGGCCAAATCACTACACAACAAAATCTTCTTGAAGAGAAGGCTTTACACCCTTCGGATGATGGAGTCAACTTCGGTGATCGACCACATCAACACTCTCAACACTTTATTTTCACAGCTCACAACAATGGGGCATAACATAGAGACGGGTGAACGTGCTGAAATTCTACTTCAAAATCTACCTGATTCCTATGATCAACTCATCATCAACTTAACAAACACACTAGAAATAGTAGTCTTTGATGATATTGCAGCTGTGGTTCTTGAAGAAGAAAGTCGGCACAAGAGCAAAGAAGATAGATTGGGAGTCTCACAGCAAGCCAAAGTTGACAATGACGAGAGGGAGATCAATGGAACGTGGCCCCAGTGGGAGTCAAAATCAGAGTAGATCACAATCCATAAGTAAGAAGAATGTCAAGTGTCATCATTGTGGCAAGAAAGGACACTACAAAAGGGAGTGTTGGCACCTCAAGAAGAACGAAGAAGCCAAAGGAAAGGTCCTGAGTCATTAAAAGCTCAGGGTTGTGTGGCGAGCACCTCAGATAATGGTGAAATTTTATACAACAAGGCAACAACAGTTTCTAAAGGCAGAAGAAAATTTGATGATGTTTGACTTATGGACTCAAGAGCTACATGGCATACGACCCCACNCTTTTTACAAAATTCTCATTTTTTATAGTTACTACTTTAGTTGTAATTGTATGCCCGTACTCACAACTTCCTAACAGTGGTATCAGAGCGAGGTTTATAGCTGGGTTTTTGTGCTATTGTCAGATCTAGTTAGTGTAAAAGAGCCATCTTCAAAAATGGCGACAAAGTACACAATAGAAAAGTTCAATGGGACNACTTCCTAACAGTGGTATCAGAGCGAGGTTTATAGCTGGGTTTTTGTGCTATTGTCAGATCTAGTTAGTGTAAAAGAGGCATCTTCAACAATGGCGACAAAGTACACAATAGAAAAGTTCAATGGGACTAATTTCTCATTGTGGGAACTGAGAATAAAAGCAATTTTGAGAAAAGGTAACTGCTTGGCGGCAATTGGAGATAGGCCCGATGAGATTCTTGACGATGGCAAGTGGAATGAGATGGATGGCAATGCTATTGCTAATCTACCTCTAGCACTAGTCGTTGTAGTATTGTCAAGCGTGGCAGAGAAAAAGACAATAAAAGAGATATGGGAAACGCTGACAAAATTGTACGAGGCCAAATCACTACACAACAAAATCTTCTTGAAGAGAAGGCTTTACACCCTTCGGATGATGGAGTCAACTTCGGTGACCGACCACATCAACACCCTCAACACTTTATTTTCACAGCTCACAACAATGGGGCATAACATAGAGACGGGTGAATTTGCCAAAATTCTACTTCAAAGTCTACCTAATTCCTATGATCAACTCATCATCAACTTAACAAACACTCTAGAAATAGTAGTCTTTGATGATATTGCAGTTGCGGTTCTTAAAGAAGAAAGTTGGCACGAGAGCAAAGAAGATAGACTGGGAGGCTCACAGCAAGCCGAAGCTTTGACAATGATGAAAGGGAGATCAACGGAACATGGCCCCAGTGGGATTCAAAATCATAGTAGATCAAAATCTAGAAGTAAGAAGAATGTCAAGTGTCATCATTGTGGCAAGAAAGGACACTACAAAAGGGAGTGTTGGCACCTCAAGAAGAACAAAGAAGCCAAAGAAAAAGGTCCTAAGTCATTAAAGCCCAGGGTTTTTTGGCAAGCACCTTAGATGATGGTGAAATTTTATACAGCGAGGCAACAACAGTTTCTANTTAAAGCCCAGGGTTTTTTGGCAAGCACCTTAGATGATGGTGAAATTTTATACAGCGAGGCAACAACAGTTTCTAAAGGCAAAATAAAATTTGATAATGTCTGGCTTATGGACTCAGGAGCTACATGGCATATGACCCCACGGAGAAAATGGTTTCACCAATATGAATCTATCTCAGGAGGATCTGTGTTCATGGGAGACGATCATGCCTTGGAGATTGCTGGTATCGGTACCATCAAATTGAAAATGTATGATGGTACAGTTCGCACCATCCAGGAGGTACAATATGTGAAAGGTCTAAGGAAAAATCTATTGTCTTTGGGATAGTTAGATAATAGTGGGTGCAAGACCCATGTTCAAAATAGGATCATGAAGCTAATAAAAGGAGCGCTTGTGGTGATAAAAGCGGAAAAGATAACTGCAAATTTGTACATGCTTAAAGGAGAAACACAACAAGAAGGAGAGGTGCCTATTGCATTAGCAAGTTCGGCAGAAGAATTGACAATGATGTGGCACCGCAAGCTTGGCCACATGTCGGAACGTGGTTTGAGGATTCTCACTGAACAAAAGCTTCTTCCAGGACTCAAAAAGGTGTCATTACCCTTTTGTGAGCATTGTGTTACTAGTAAGCAGCACATATTAAAGTTCAGCAGTTCTAGTACTAGAAGCGAAGCTATCTTAGAACTGATCCATTCCGATGTTTGGCAAGCACCAGTTATGTCCCTAGGAGGTGAAAGATAATTTGTCTTTTGTTGATGATTAGTCCAAGAGATGTTGGGTGTATCCAATCAAGAGGAAGGCAAACGTATTTTCAGTTTTCAAAATATTCAAAGCGTGGGTGGAACTTGAATCCGAAAAGAAGATCAAGTGCTTGAGGATAGACAATGGAGGAGAATATACCAGTGATGAATTTGAAAGCTTCTGTCAACAAGAAGGTATCAAGAGGCAGTTCACGGTGGTGTACACTCCACAACAAAATGGAGTAGCAGAGCGGATCAATAGAACCTTNATACCAGTGATGAATTTGAAAGCTTCTGTCAACAAGAAGGTATCAAGAGGCAGTTCACGGTGGTGTACACTCCACAACAAAATGGAGTAGCAGAGCGGATCAATAGAACCTTGTTAGAACGAACAAGAGCAATGTTGAGAACTGCAAGGATGGCCAAGTCATTTTGAATAGAAGCAGTCAAGACTACATGTTATGTGATCAATAGGTCACCATCAACTGCAAATGATCTAAAGTTACCAATGGTNTTGTTAGAACGAACAAGAGCAATGTTGAGAACTGCAAGGATGGCCAAGTCATTTTGAGTAGAAGCAGTCAAGACTACATGTTATGTGATCAATAGGTCACCATCAACCGCAAATGATCTAAAGTTACCAATGGTGATGTGGACTGGTAAGCTAGTTGATTATTCTCGCTTACATACATTTGGAAGTCCTGTATATGTTATGTACAATGCCCAAGAAACATCAAAGCTGGATCCAAAATCCAAAAAATGTATTTTCTTAGGGTATGTTGATGGAGTCAAGGGGTACCGCCTGTGGGATCTCACAAGGTGATAATTAGTAGAGACATGATATNTACATACATTTGGAAGTCCTGTATATGTTATGTACAATGCCCAAGAAACATCAAAGCCGGATCCAAAATCCAAAAAATGTATTTTCTTAGGGTATGCTGATGGAGTCAAGGGGTACCGCCTGTGGGATCTCACAAGGTGATAATTAGTAGAGACATGATAGTTACTGAAGATAAAGTACAAGAAAAAGAAAATGATAGCAGTACAAAAGAGAAACCAGAGACTACTACAGTTCAAATTGAAGAACAAGAAGTTCCAAGTTCTTCTAAAGTAGCAGCAGAGCACGAAGAACAAGAACAAGCTGAGTTTGCAACTCCACAAGTTCGACGANTTCAAATTGAAGAACAAGAAGTTCCAAGTTCTTCTAAAGGAGCAGTAGAGCACGAAGAACAAGAACAAGCTGAGTTTGCAACTCCACAAGTTCGGCAGTCAACTCCGGAGAGGAGAAAACCAGCTTGGCACTCAGAATAAATTATGGAGGGAAATATTGCATACTATCTACTAACAGAGGATGGAGAGCTATCAAATTTCCATGAGGCTACAAAAAGCCAAGAAGCTTCCTTGTGGATTGCAGCAATGCATGAAGAAATTGAAGCTCTCCATAAAAACAAGACATAGGATCTTGTTCCACTACGGGAACAAATGGGTCTACAAGATCAAACGAGATGGCAATGACCAAGTGGAGCGGTATTGTGCTAGATTGGTGGTGAAAGGATTCGCTCAAAAAGAAAGCATTGACTTCAACGAGATATTTTCTCGTTCAACTTACAANTCCATAAAAACAAGACATAGGATCTTGTTCCACTACGGGAACAAATGGGTCTACAAGATCAAACGAGATGGCAATGACCAAGTGGAGCGGTATTGTGCTACATTGGTGGTGAAAGGATTCGCTCAAAAAGAAAGCATTGACTTCAACGAGATATTTTCTCGTTCAACTTACAACAGTTCGAGTAGTTCTGGCGTTGTGTGCTACATTTGACTTGTGCTTAGAGTAGTTGGATGTGAAAACTGCATTTCTTTATGGTGAACTTGAAGAAGAAATCTACATGCTCCAACCAGGAGGTTCTGAAGAAAAAGGAAAAGAGAACTTGGTTTGCNCTTCAACGAGATATTTTCTCGTTCAACTTATGGCGTTGTGTGCTACATTTGACTTGTGCTTAGAGTAGTTGGATGTGAAAACTGCATTTCTTTATGGTGAACTTGAAGAAGAAATCTACAAGCTCCAACCAGGAGGTTCTGAAGAAAAAGGAAAAGAGAACTTGGTTTGCAGGTTGAACAAATCTCTGTACGGTCTCAAATAGGCGCTGAGGTGTTGATATAAGAGATTTGATTCCTTCATCATGAGCCTTGGATTCAACAGACTCAATTCAGATCCTTGTGCTTACTATAAGAGATTTGATGATGGTGATTTCATTATTTTGCTATTGTATGTTGACGACATGTTGGTAGCAGGCCCCAACAAAGATCGTATCAAAGACTTAAAGGCTCAATTGGCTAGGGAATTTGAAATGAAGGACTTGGGACCAGCAAACAAGATTCTAGGGATGCAGATTTACTGAGACAGACATAATAGGAAGATTTGTCTTTCTCANTGGGACCAGCAAACAAGATTCTAGGGATGCAAATTTACTGAGACAGACATAATAGGAAGATTTGTCTTTCTCCGAAGAACTATTTGAAGAAAATTTTGCGACGCTTCAACATGCAAGATTGTAAGCCAATTTCTACCCCTCTTCCTATTAATTTTAAGTAATCCTCAAGTATGAGTCCTAGCAATGAAGCAGAGAGGAAGGAAATGTCTTGAGTACCATATGCATCAGCAGTGGGTAGCTTAATGTTTGCTATGGTTTGCACAAGACCAGACATTGCACAAGCAGTGGGAGCGGTTAGTCGATACATGGTGAATCCTGGTAAAGAGCATTGGAACACTGTAAAAAGGATCCTAAGATATATCAAGGGTACCTCAAATGTTGCATTATGTTATGGAGGATCAAACTTTACTATCAGAGGATATGTTGATTCAAATTATGCAGGTGATTTTGACAAGAGCAAGTCCACCACAGGTTATGTGTTTACTTTTGCTGGAGGAGCTGTAAGCTGGGTTTCGCAACTGCAATCTATCGTGGCCACTTCAACGACGGAAGCAGAATACATTGCAGCTACATAGGCTAGCAAAGAGGTCATCTGGTTTGCAAATGCTATTGGAGGAGCTCGGATACAAACAAGAGAAGATTGCNAAGTCCACCACAGGTTATGTGTTTACTTTTGCTGGAGGAGCTGTAAGCTGGGTTTCGCAACTGCAATCTATCGTGGCCACTTCAAGGACGGAAGCAGAATACATTGCAGCTACATAGGCTAGCAAAGAGGTAATCTGGTTTGCAAATGCTATTGGAGGAGCTCGGATACAAACAAGAGAAGATTGCTCTGTTTTGTGATAGTCAGAGCGCTTTGCACTTAGCAAAGAATCCAGCATTTCACTCGAAAACAAAGCACATATGAGTTCAATATCACTTCGTTCGTGAGAAGGTGGAAGAAGGAAGTGTGGATTTACAGAAAATTCATACTAAAGACAACCTAGCAGATGTTCTAACAAAGCCGATCAACAATGACAAGTTCATGCGGTGCCGATCCTCTATTGGCCTGGCAGAGATATAAGCGACATGGAAATGACAAGTAGAAAGGATAGAAGGATTGCAAAAGTGACTTTAAGTGGGAGAAATGTTGTCAATAAAGTCATTTTGGTCAAAGAAGTAACAACTTAAATTAAGTGGTTTGGTACATGTATTCATGTATGGAGTCATTAGTAACATTCATGTATGGAGTCTAAGGGACATTCATGTATGGAATCTAATAGTCATTTATGAATCTATTTATTATCTAGAGTTGTGTACTTGTCTAGGTACATGATAGGAGTGTCCTTTAAATTCTAAAAGTGTTTTGAGTCATTGGGTGTCCCATTTAGAGAAGAAATAAAGATAGAGAAGAAATAAAGAGAGAGAACAAGAGAGAGTGTTTGAGAGAAAGAGTGAGGATTCTCCTAAATACTCATAGTCTTTTNGATAGAGAAGAAATAAAGAGAGAGAACAAGAGAGAGTGTTTGAGAGAAAGAGTGAGGGTTCTCCTAAATACTCATAGTCTTTTCTTTGTTAGAGAGAAATTATTGTAAATCCTTTTGTTATCTTTTTACAAAATTCTCAGTTTTTATAGTTACTACTTCAGTTGTAATTGTATGACTGTACTGACAACTTCCTAACAATCTCCCTCATTTCAAGGTCATCCTTATAGAAGTAGAGTCCCTCCCCATCACCGTGGCAGAATTGATAAAATCCGGATGGAACTTCCTGGAACTTAAACCGCCTAGCATTTCTTTTTGATCAATGCACTATGCAAGGCATCCTCAAGCTTCAGCTTCCCTCATTTCCATGTGAGGACAAAATGGCCTGGATTCCAACAGCTTATGGTGAGTTTACTATAAGATTTGCCGACGCAACACTTAGAGTTACTGAATTGGCATTAAAAATAGAAAAAAAGTTTTTGACTCTTAATTTTGTTTTGAAAAATTAAATTATTTATGTGATGAAAGTTTTGAAAAAAAATATGCCCTTCACCTTGAAATTTTTTTAAAGCATAACTTATTTTGTAGATTAATTTATTTTTAGGATTAGAAACCATAAGAAATAATATATTAAACAATTAAATTCTTTTTCAAATGCCTCCATTACTTATTAAATATTATAAAAAAAATGTCATTAATAGCTTATTCTACTTGAAAAAAGTATTTTTAATTATAAANTATTATAAAAAAATGTCATTAATAGCTTATTCTACTTGAAAAAATTATTTTTAATTATAAGGTGATAAAATCTTATCTGTTGTCAATTTTGTTATCAAAAAATAAAAACCTTTAAGGAGAATCTCATTCTATTGTGAAACACTCTTATTCTAAGGGAAAACTTGATTTCATTTTATTGGGTAAATATTTCACACTATTCGGGTGTGAAACACACAAGTGTGCAATGCACTAATTCCGAAGAAAAACATGGTTTCTAGCCTTAAAGAAAACATAATTCGAGTGTTAATGACACTAATTATTGGAGTAAACAAGATTTTGATGTCTAGGACCCTAGTTCTTAAACAAAACATGATTAGGACATCAACATGCACTATAATATTGGCAGAAAAAGAAGAATCATGCGTCAAATGCTTAAACTTGAGACAAAACATGATTCAACTACACCGTGCACTCAATTCTTGGGTAAGAAAAGACGACAACTGTACAAGAAAACATTATTACACATCAATTGCACTAAATTTTATTGAAAGCATGATTCTGGTGTCCAATGCACTATCTAAGAGAAACTTGAATTCTGTAACAATGCCACCACTAAACTTGAAAGAGAACATAATTTTAGTGTCAATGACTTTAACTCTTTCAAGAAAACATGATTACATTAATCAAAGTTATTACATTTAAAAGAAAACACGACCCATATGCCAAACTAAGTAAACACTTAACTCTTTAAATATTTCATCTAGACCCCAATTAATGGATCGCCTCTACAAATAGCATATATTTCAACAAACATAATTAATTTTTCATCAACTTTTTCTCCTAATTTTAGAAAAATTAATTTTAAGTAGTTAAAAACAAAAACTTATAAATCCACTTTTTTATCTTTTTTATTTTTTTTTCTTATTATATTTTATCTATCCCTTCAATTTTCAATTCAAAAATTAATTTTAAACAGTTAAAAAAAAAAATTATCAATCCACTTTTTCATCCTTATTATTTCTTTTCCTTACCATATTTTATCTATGCCTCCAATTTTCAATCCTTATAACTTTTCATCCTGTCTATTCTTCCAATTCTTCCATCTTACTATGGTACCAAACAAAACATATTAAAGTGGTCAACCTAACTCTCATCCTTGAATTATTT
>CAUOFW020005702.1:381078-430063 GCA_963454935.2 Ilex paraguariensis | reverse complement strand
AATGTTTAGGTATTTGGATGGAATGGGGTGGCATTAGACAATCTATGGGTCTGTATTTGATGAAATCCTCAGTTTTTTTTTTTTTTAAAACAATGAAATGTGTTGGCCATTTCCTCAGTTGAACCTCAGTTGAAGCGTCTAATTTTTGTAGATGTGTTGATAAATGTGTGAGCCATTTCCTTTTTCTTTTTGGTTGATAATAATACTTAAGCACCCATGTTCCAATTAGGAACGTAATCCTGCATAGGGGTTGCAGGAGATGTAACTCAACTGGTAATGGATAATCATGCTTTCTTTCTCGTCATATTTGTTGGCGTGATCATTTATGTTGGTCTTGAGGAGGTGCAACAAGTCTCTCTATGTCTTGATGGAGTGTTTAACTGGGCCGACCCGTGGGCACTTGTTGCTGAGCTAGTTAAATGAAGTTGTGCATTTACTAACAATTTAAGCTTTTGGTGTAACACTAAGCACTTCAATCCAACAATTGGTAGCAGAGCAAGGTCACCAGTTCAAGTTCCAAGATAGCTGCTGGGGGGAAAGATCATTGGCCTAGAGGAGGTGCAACAAGTTTCCCTGTGGAGAGTTTAACCAGCCCGACCTGTCAGCACTTGTTGCTGAGCTATATAAAAGAAAGAAGTTGCGCCTTTACTAGCAGCTTAAAATTTTGGTGCAACGGTAAACGCTTCGATCCAACTATTTATAATGAATGTTTCCAAAGAATATGGTACTTGACTACTTAATTCACTCCTCTTGTTGTACGGTGCTTGTTAACATGTTCCAGCTATTGTCAACAGCTAAACATTTTACTGAATGAAATAAGGCTTTTTGGTGGGGGTAAAACTCAAGATCAACATCCAAGTCAATAAGACAAATAGATCCAAGGTAGAAACATTGAAGTTGTTGAGTTGTCATGCTTCAATATTTGCAAGAGCATTTCAGGAGCTCAATGTGATTGGGACGTTAAGACACTTTGATCTTTCTTTTTAGCTTTGTCTTTCTTCTTTTTGATCTTTTACTTTTTTTGGTAAAGGCCACTTTGACCTTGCTAACAACATTGCCATGAACATGGATTTTTGACCCTGTGAGGAATTATATTTCTTCTCAGCTCTGTATAAAAGCTCATTGGCAACATGTTGAACATAATCCTGTAATAGGTGCTTATCTATTTTGCGGTCCCCTAATCTCTATATTTGAAATGGACTTTGTCTAGAAATGCTTCTCTGTTAAGTATTTTGGATTGAAATAAGCAACTGTTTCAGGATGCCTGAAATCATATGATGAAACTGCTGCATTAGACAACTTGATGCCCAATAAATTGGTATCAACTTTATTGGTGCTCTTATTTTTTTGGATGTTCTTGCAAGAATTGGGTTCAGTGAGTTAAGGGTTTGTATGTTTCTTGGAATTTGTAGGTTTATTGGCAACTATATGAATAATAGTATTTCCCAAGAACTGCATGTTGGTTTTTATTTNTTTCTTGGAATTTGTAGGTTTATTGGCAACTATATGAATAATAGTATTTCCCAAGAACTGCATGTTGGTTTTTATTTTTATTTTTTGACTATAGTTGCTGCTTCTCCAGTAGATATTGATGGTATTCATGAACTTGTTTCTGCATCATTACTTTATGAAAACAATATTATCAGTAGGAAAACAAAAAAGACCGTATTTTTTGCCTCCTTTAAATGTCGATATCATTTACAAACTCTTTTTAAAAAAAAAAATAAGAAAAGATATGTTAGGAAGACATTTTGTTTACATTTTTTAGGAATTTTCCTATGGTTTTTTATTCACCTTGTTATATAGTTGCCGGTGATTTTTTCCTTTATTATTTTGTTGCAAAAAAGGTAAAAGCTTGCATTCCAAAACACTCAGAAACATTGCAACTGTGTACGACTCATTTTAGCTCGATTTAAAATCTAGGGGAAAATAAGGGGAAGAGAAGGGAAATTGTCAAATGTTACTTCAAAAGGAATCTATTTATTTTTTAAAAAATTGAAGGGGTTTTACTTTACATTTTCTTTCCCTAGATTTTACCAGAGCCTTAGGGTATAATTTTTTGTGTTCAAAAATCAAATACATACTTTATTCACCTGTGTAATGTGGCCATAAAATAATTCATGAAGTAGCTTATCAATATTTCCTGATCCATGGGTGAAAGGCCCCTTTGATTTCCTTGATTCTTCAACAGTTCCATCCACCCATCTCAAAAAAAATGAGAAACCCTATAAATTAAATTGGGTTTAAAAAAAGAAAATTGAAGGGTGAGTTTTGAGACAGTGGCAGGATATCAGGTACTGCTACCACACAACACCTTGGTAAGTGTTTTGTTCAGTGAAATTCAACTGCTTGTCATGGTAAGTGCAATGCTAGAATTTATTAAACATTGTTGGTATCCGGGTTTGAATTTCGCCCATGTGGGCACGACCAGAATAAGTTGGGGATTATTTGAGTTCGAAAAGTGAATGACCTAACTGTGTCTGAGTCATTCTAAAAAACAAAGATTGTGGCTGGCTTGCTGTGACTAGAAAATCTCTCCATTGTTGTGAATGGAATCTTGGGAAAAAGGCTTTGGAATGGCGGAAATCCGGGTGTGATTTGTATCAAAGTCGTGTGCTCATGATGAAGAAAAAGATCACGAGCAGAAATCGAACCTTTATTATCAGATCAATTACCATTCAGCTTTCCCATTATTCAGATCATGACTCTTACCCTGTTCTCCATTGAAAGAGCCCATGAAACAATATCAAAAGACCCTAGAATCATTGTGTTTGATCTAAACCGGATGAGGGGATATTTTTTGTATCTTCCTTTCCACACTCGCAAAAAAATATTGATATAGAAATTTTCAATATATTCCCGCTACTGTATTTTACATCAACTAGAGAGAGAGATAGAGAGAGAGAGAGAGAGAGAGATGGTATGAATTGCTTATTTGTCCAATACTTCAACCACAGACTGGTAAACAAGAAACCACAAAGAAAGACCTGTATAAGACTATGCCTATGGAGCACAGCAGTACAGTTAAGCTCAAAACATAAACCAAAATTATATGCAGCAAACCTTGACCCTCTCGAATTTGAAAGACCCAGACTCTTTTAGCATGTCCTGCAAGGTCAGTGAAGAAATCAGACAAAAAGGTACAATTAAAAGATGAGGTCCCGAATTTATCAGTAGCTTCTAAGGCTTTCTCTTTTCTTCTTATGGGAAAGTCATTTCTTGCTGAAGAAATTCAGGAAATATTCAGGGGGTATTACCACATTTTTGTTTGAATATTATTCAGATTAATATTGATGACAATTTTGTCATTATTTTCACAACATAACTTTTTAGTTTAATTCTTTTTACTCAGCAGAGATCTCTCACAACATTTAACCTAACTTTCCTATCTAATTGTTCTTTTGCTACTTCAATGGTTTTCCCATTTTATAAGCTTGGATGGATACGACTAAGATACCCCCCAACTAATTTTTCGGTAGGTACTGGCTTTTCTAAAAAAAATAAAGTTGAAGATACAAAGTCAAGCAGGTGAAGTTAATACAAAATGGAATTGTTTGGGAGCAATCCTAACATTTTAGTGTCAATCCTTACATATAGGATGTTACCATATTTAAGATCGGTCATTCTAACTTTTTTGTTGTAACTTGAACCCGTTGAGCAATAACATGACCCAAATTAGTTGTAAATAACACTTATTTAGCTATAACCATTGGCACTATACCTCTTTCGCAATTGTAGTTGAACCCAGCTTGGACATGTGCTATTGGAGGTAACTGCATCCAAATAAAAGCATTTTATTATGCAGGTTTATCCATCAAGTGTGCATTAGCTGTCCGAAACACTAACTAATTCATCATCAACTAACATTCTTGTCTTGAAACATGCACATTAATCTCACGCTTGTATCCGTGACAAGCAGTTTATAAACATTAATCTTGTGGTTTTAGCTTACTTCCTACATGTTCTTCTGCAAATAAAACAAAAAATAAAAAATAAAAAAAGAACAGTATGAAAGAACATAAGTTCATTGGTATTTTGTCATTTTTGTAAAACATGAGAGACAAAATAAGAGCCAGCGATGTCTTTGCTGATTATGCAAATATCACCAAGCCATTTGAGCTATGACAGGATTGACCACCTTCATCATCACTGTAACCAACGCCAACACTATCCACTGCCACTGCCACCACTTGAAGAATGCATATTGTGTATCTAATGTGTCTATAGCAAATTAAATTGGTAGAAATTACCTAAATTTGTCAAAGAGAGAATATTTATGTTCTGCTAATATATTTTTTGTGACTATATGCAACTAGCAGGAAGATGTAAATCATAGAAACATACCCAAAGACAGGTACATGATCATATCATCATGCTTCACAATTGGACTCTGTGAGCCACAGTGATCACCATGCGGTCCATGCAATTTGGGAATTCTCACCTTCATTCCTAATTGCTCACAAAGATGAAAAACAAAAATTTTCATCTGCTATTAACTTTGTACACCTGGAGCTTGGTTGAGTATGAAATCCAAATTTCACAGCAAGTTCGTATAGCACCTTTCACCTTAGATTTGTTGTCTCAACCAAAAGGACATCGAAGTTCTTTGGTTATAGGTATAACTTTGTTCAATTAAAGAATATGGGTTAACTTCCAATTAAACAAAGAGGAGGTGTTTTGATGTAAGGTAATTGAGTGATTTTGACAATATACCATCAATTTGGATAGAAAATGTAATGGTTTTAGTTTGATCCAACACCATAGGGGTTTACGTGTTGGTTGTTAAAGTTTAGGGAGGTAATTTGTTACAAGACTAAACCACGGGGGATAGTCAATAGTTTTCCCTTTTCTTTATGGCAACTTGCGGTTTTATATTGTCTTGAACGAGGAGGAGGAGTAGGAGTAACAGACCTGGATATTCAAGAAGCTCCCAACAGATTTTGTATGTCTTTCTGCAAGAGATGAAAGAAAAAAAAAAAAAAAGAGAGAAGAATTAGCTGTACTGCATACACTAACTCTCCAACATCACCAAACGGAACGTAAAGGACAAACCTCAATTTGAAGAGGTGATGTCCTAGGAGAATATCTCTCCACAATCTTCCCTTCTTTGTTAACTAAGAACTTTGTGAAGTTCCATTTGATGCCATCTCCCAATATCCCACCTTTCTCTGATTTTAAGAACTTGTAGAGGGGTGTTGCATTCTTGCCATTCACCTCAATCTATAACATCATGAAGAATTTTGATCAGAGAAATTGAACACATAATATTGGCTCATTGCTTCAACTAAAATGAGGATTAAGTGCCACAAACAAGCAATTAGGCACTGAAACCACATTCAATCCAAAAGTATTTTTGGAAAGAAGGGGAATATCAATCATCTTTTTTCTTTCTCTTAAAGCCAAGCATCTATGAAAGGTAGAAACATGAGATAGTAAGCCCCCTACAAGACAATCACTATAAAGAATAGAGAGGGATCAATTGCTCATGTCCTTCCCTAATTCTGTGTACATACCCATTATTGATTCACAATGCAACATTATGTCCATCATGGCAATATGAGAGCAAAGAAGATAAAGGCTGTGTTTTGGTATTGACAGAAATGTAGCTGTTGAGAGCCACCTTTCTGCGTAGTCAGGGTATTCTTCTTCTAGAGGAGGTAGGTTTTTCCTTGGGGAGCTTTGGGCACATTCTGAATTATCCATATTTTGAAATAGAATTATTTATTTACAGAAAAAGAAACACAGTCAGATTGACATTTTTGTTCAAAGAAACTTTGTGACAGCCGGAAATGAATCAAAATGTCTTGATATCGGTTTCAAAATATATTTGCCCCAAGACGCATCCAATTCACACACAAACATTCGGTGGTAATAATTACTGATATTATTTAAGATGGATACACTTGTTTCTAAGATGTCTTTTTTATTTAACAAAAGAATTATTTCAAAAATTCCTGGTTTAAGATCTAAGTTTGCTCTTAATATCTCGTAATATAGACAACAGCTAGTTACACCGCCAAGATTCTATTTTTCAGAAGAGAAACTTCCAATAATTTAGCACATGTTGAATCAAAAATGGCATTACTACAAGCCTTTTTATGTTTAGTGGTTCCTTCCTTATCTTTGAGATATCAGGTTGAATACCTGCAACTAGGATTCAATTCCATCTTTTAAGGAGTGAGGATAGTACACCTAGTTCATTTCCTATGGCCCCCCAAAAGTGCATGCAATACTTGCTATTTATGCTGTTTCTTGACCCACAAACAATTTAACTGCTCTTACACAGAAATGTCTAACAGAATTAATTTTGTATAAATAACATTCACCCGATTACCTTAGCAAATATTGGGAACTCAGCTTTGAACATGGTGCATACAGTTTCCTGAATCTGCTCATTACTTCCTGGTTCTTGCCAAGCGAACTGGTTGCAAGGAAATGCTAAAATTTCAAAACCTGTCGGAACAAAAAAGGGACATAAAAGAGACCCTTAAGCTCTTTTAAATAAAAGGAAAACACCAAACAGTAAAATTATAGAATTCTCCAGAAAGAAATACACAGCAGACCTTGGTCTTTGTATTTCTCATACAAAATGTTCAATTCTTTGTAGTTCGATTGTGTTAAGCCACTACAAAAAGAGAGAAAAGGTATGGAAATGTCAAACCGTAGCTAGAAACACTCAAACATGTTGGTGAAATTTAGTCATAGTGGTAGTTCACAAGTTCGTATCAAAAAACATATTGATACAAAATGGAAGAGAAGAGGAAAGAATAAAAGGAGGAAATTATTGAATCCTTCCCAGGATTAGGTTAAGAAACACAAATTTCTGCAGAGAATAATCAATTCATATTTATAATCTCATTATGTAGTGGGATTACATCCTTAATTATACCCCAAGTGTTCTACCAATACTAAACATACTCTTCCAAACAATCCTAATTGCAAAAATATTACCTAATCAATTAATCAACAGATAAAGAATAAAACTCAATAAAATTCTAATCTTCTATTTTCTTTATGATCCCTATCAATTCTCTCCACCTGAAGGAAAAAAAAACACTTCTTCGAAGATTTGCAACAACATAAGTACCCTAAGATATCAAATGTTACTTCTCCTGAGAGTTGTAAGGGAAGTAAGACTCCAAGACTTCTCCAGAGAGTTGTAAGGGAAGTAAGACTCCAAGAGATCTAAAGAAGCTTGTATTCAAAGGAAATAATACTGCAGGTCCCCAGAGTAGAAAACAATCTCTTGACGCATTACATTCTTCACAGTCTTGTGCAAACTGATCTAGGTGGAAGCATGTTAACCAGTAGAGACAAAGTAACAATTGATATAGGATGATATAGGATGAGGTGGTAGAGACAAAGTAGCAAAGCAACTCAATCTGTAGATAAACCCTTTGAAACTTGATAATTAGTAACAACTGATATAGGATGAGGTGAATAACTTTTAGGTTCATCAACATCCAACAATTTTGACTTTTGCTCTCATGATTTGAAATGTTATTAGTTAGATCACGTCTATATGTAGATTTGGAGCATGACACAAATATTTACTTGTAAACAAAAAAAAAAGAATCTTTGATATGTATAATTATAGATCTTCAATATAATATATGTATTTGATTTAAAGTACCTTGGTACTTAAAAAACAACAAAGAAAGTTCCCACAAAAAAAATTCTTGATTGGCCTTCAAAAAATCAATCAATTAAGTGGAACAGCAAATGAATTGATCTGTTGTTTACTTGATTACTGATTTTATAAAAGAGAATAAAATTTTGAGTTCGGCAACAAGTTAGGATAAGATACAGTTTGGGATATCACATCTGCTTCTTTTTGGTTATTTTGTTGGCAATTTTATTGTGTGTGTGTGTCTGAGAGAGAGAGAGAGAGAGAGAGAGAGAAGTCAAAAATGTTTAATAACCATTTACTTCAAAAGTTTAAATTGTTAGAGAGGGATGTAACATAAATATTTATCTAATACTTGTTAAGAACTCTGTTTGCTTGGTAAACACAAAGAAAATTGTAGAATGCTTTCTTATTTCACTACCCAACTTGGCTGGCTATATATATAGCCTTACAATAACAAAAAAGAGAAAAATCTGCTGCCCACACTTTTCAAGCCTATTAACGTGGTAGAAATCAAAACAAATAACTTATCCCTAAAGAATAGGAATTATTCAAAACAACTAACAGAAACAAATTCTAAAGACTCGATCAACACTAACAACTTCAACAATACTCCCCCTCACATGTGGCCCCTCTTGAGTGGTCCATCCACGTGATTATTTTTCTTTTCTTTTTTTGTAGGGAGGAGGCATAGTGAGATTCAAACTTGGGACCTTTAGACTTGATACCATGTCGAATAATTATCTACTCCAAAAGCATAAGATGTTTAGAAAGGGATGTAACATTAGTACTTATCGAATAAAAACAACATAAAGAAGAAAGTCTAAAATCAATATAAAATATCTGAAATCAAATAAGAAAATATATCAAGCAGAAAAAGACCAATTTATTTACCATTTCGAAGCAACATTCACAATCATAACCACCTTTCCATTGTAATTGCTCAGAGGTACATCATTTCCACCGATATCCTGAAATCCAATTCCATCAGAACTTTTATAAAAAAAATTTGAACAATCTTAAAAAAAAAAAAAAAAAGGGAACAAAAATGGTGGCAGAAACAACAATTTCTAAGCAAAATAGGAGAGAATGAATAAAATTCGTAATAATTGACCAAGCAAGAAATTAAACAATCAAGCAGGTTAGACTTAGAATACAAAACTGGAGCAAAGCATAACAAAGAAAAAGAAACAGGAAAGAAAGGAAATATCAGAAACTCATGTAAAGTAGTTTCCTCCACATTTATTTTGAAAGAGAGAGAGAGATAGAGAGAGAGAGAGAGATCAAATGATCAAGTAAAGCATGCAAGGATCAAAAAAATAATAAGCAACACCAACAACCGAAAAAGCGTAATGTTAGCAAATGTAAATTTGAAATACTAAGACAAAATGTAACCAAAAAAAAAACAGAATCTCACAGATAAAGAACATTTACACAAACTGGAAAAACACAGTGAAGAATTTGAAATACCCAAATCAATACCTATGGATGAACTCAAGAACAAAAGATAGAGACAAAATTCAGCACAAAACACAAGGGTAATGGCAGTAAATTAAAGCAAAATAAGATAATNCAGTGAAGAATTTGAAATACCCAAATCAATACCTATGGATGAACTCAAGAACAAAAGATAGAGACAAAATTCAGCACAAAACACAAGGGTAATGGCAGTAAATTAAAGCAAAATAAGATAATACCTTGACTATGAAGTCATAGATGGTTTTGGGGGTTTCTTCAGCCATTTGTTGAGGAGAAGAAGGAGATGGGTATCTGTAGAATAACAGCAAAGCAATACCTAGAAAGGCTAGAGAAGCCCAGTTGGTAAGTCTCCTCAAAATCATATCATTCAGCTATCTGAATCGTTTATATATATAGTCATAGATTTGGTTGCCTGTTCAAATTTCTCATAGGAATAGAAACAAGTCTAACTTCCCTGCTTAAATGTGAAGACAGTTATGGATTTAAGTTCGGTGGTTTTTTTAGGGTAAATTATATCAATCCTCCCTGAAATTTATCATTCATCTCAGTCTAGTCCTTAAAGTTTCAATTTCATTAAATTCATCCCCAAAGTTCAAACATTAAGTCAATGTGATCATTGGCACTAACTCCTGTTAAAAAAAGAGACAAAAACCACCATGTGTGTGTCACATGCTTCTCTTTAAGGACATTCTTGGTATTTTAATTGAAACCAAGAATTAGAGATAAATGAATTAGAGAGAGATGCAAAGAGAATGACTTGCGGGTTTGAAGGAAAGGGGCGAGCAGAGACAAATTAGGGGAGAGAAAAGAGGCATAGTTAGGGATATGCAGACTGAGGACAAAATTGGAGAAAGAGTGAGACAAAGAGAAGGATGTGGGGAGGGGCTGTGAGAGAGAAGGAAAAAAATAGAAAAGAATATGAAAATGGTTAATGGATTCATGTTTAATGTATACGGATAAAGAATAAAGGTGTTTGAATGCCTAAATTATTGCAAAATATCAAGAATATCCTCAAAGAGATACACGTGACATGCACAAGATAGTTTTCATCCCTTTTTTAACTCTAGTTAGTGTCAATGATCGCATTAACTTAATATTTGAACTTTGGGGAACAAAATTAACGAAATTGAAACTTTAAAAACTAAAGTGTAATAAGTGATAAATCTTAGTACTATTTACTCTGTCTTATTATCGAATCCCCCTAGACTTTTTGGTAAGCTATTTGTTATTTTTGCATTAAGAGGCTTCTATTTGCCAACATGTGATCCAAGTGGAATCAAGTGCCGGAAGAGCATATTTATCCAAATAAATACGATTTCCTCTCTCCATAAGATATTTCATTCATTCTTCTTTTATGTTGTTTATATAATCTTGTTTTTTTGGATTATAGTCGATGGCAATTTCTCAATTCTATCTCACATGATATTTAATGAATAATACATTGAATCATGGGATTCTTTGAGATTTCATCTAATCTATTAGGAATTTTTATATTTTGTTTGGATATATAACTAAACATATCTTCTCTTCTTAGAAAAAATTGATAGAAAATTTCACGTTATAATGAATATTTATATTGTTTTGTCTTTTATCGTTTTGGTTTGGATTGCCCCAAATTTAGCAAAAAAAAAAAGAGTAAAAATAAGTTAAAAATAAATTTTAGTCATTTATTTAAACTCATATCAAATGAAGGTCAAATCAAAAAAGACTAAAAATTTTAATTCAATTTCGGGTTCCATTTGTTATTTAAACTCATGCCATATGGATTTCAAATTAAGAAAGACTAAATTTCAATAGTCAGATTTTTACTATGTAAATGATTAATCTATAAATAAATTAAGATAATGTATACAATTAGAAATTAACTTTTGGTGCTATAGTTCTCCTCTGTAGAAAAAAACTATGTATCATTTTGTCTAGAAAGTTCAAAAGATGGGAAGATTGTTCCAATCTGCGGACTTATTTTAAATACTATGTAGCACTTCTCAAGTCTTTCATCAATAAGGCGTTCTCTCTTCTTTGTTTGTTTTTTTGGTTCGACAGTCAAGAGTGTTCAGATCAGTTTATGCGTGTTTTGACTAATCTCCTCTCCGGTCCGGTCAAATACAGGTCATCCACGCTGAAAATAGAGTATTCATAAAAAATAGATCCCTCGTTGCTTGACCCATGAATTTTTTTTTTCTTATTTTATCCTATCTTTATTACTAAGATTAGTTAGAAAGGTCGGGTCTAACAACTAAGTATAGGGGAAAAAAGTTTTTCAAATGCTCCATTTTTTTTTTTTGGTAGTGGGCTTGCGCCTACTATTTTCTCGAACTCAACAACCGACAACTGTAGCTTAAATTGGGTTAGCACATTTCCCTAAGGGACATGAGTGGCTTAGCCCTTAGGCCTTGTTTGGATGAATTTTTTAGAAGGGTTTGAATTGATTGCCCCAAATCCAAAATCATTTTTACAAAGATGAGATTCAACATTAAATCTGGTTCATACTAATGTTTGGTATGTAACACATATACATATAGGACCCATGGATATATCGTAATTATTAACTACTATTTATCCTATAAATGACTATTTTATCTTTGATCAATCCAATTTATACCAATGTTAAAAAGTACAATTATCTTTTGTATCCTTAACCCCTTAACCCATCTTCCCAAACCCACCTCTCCCTAGGTTTGACGAAATTTATGATCATGAGTTTAATATTCAGACCAACTATGGGCCAGGTTTGGAAACTCAAGATTGGATTTTCAATCCAAACATGAGGTTTGAGAGTCCTTTGGACTATTTTCTCCTAACTCATCTTATCAAGCCCCTCATATCCCCTTACTAAAAAGCTTCTTAGGAGATGTAAAAAGAGATTAAACTTAAGACTGCTGAGTTTCCAAAGATCAAGCTTAACCACTGAACTATTTCTAAGGGTTTGAAGTACTCCATTTAATAATAGGAATAGTTTATCTATTATTTTTCCAAAAAATTATACCTTAGGATGAATGACCCCTTTTCTCTTGAAAATCCATTATTTTTTACTAGTAAAATCTAACGGATATGATTGTGTTGAAATAGTTTAAGTTCTATTTTATTGGACTCATTTTTTTTCGTTTTTGACAATAATCTTCAAAGTTTACATTATAATTACTAATTTAGAGTCATGGGTTAGAGCTAACGTGTTATGGTCATGACTTTAGAGTTAACGTGTTCGCGCGATTCTCGATAACACAAAGGGGCAAAAAAAAAAACATAGACATAATAGCAAGTGCAAATTTGATTGGAAATCTCTTAACCGAATTAATTGCTGGCTGCTTGTGTGTGACAACATACTTCCTCATCACGCGTTCTTGCCATGGAAAATTCATGTATCTGTTGCTATGTGAAAGACTTAATAAACAAAATTTGTTACTTGTTCATTCAATGACAATAATGGTGATATAGTTTGACAAGTTATATTTCCTTCTTTTTTTTTTAAATATACAATGCTGATGTACCAATTACAAATTCAAATATAATTAATCTATATGATACGAGTAAAGGAGGAAGCGGATTCGCAATAATTTTTTTTTATTACATAAAATATGATAACCCTATTTTTTGGCAACATCAATTGCATAGTATCATTAAACTTTAGCTCAAATAGGGCTCCATTGTAAATGTTGCTTTTAATCAAGATAGAACAACAATAATGAAAAGTCAATTAGACATAGAAACAGGGAGTCTGATAAAATCCATGTTTCTAGTAGACTGATCGTGAATCTCATCTAATATTTGAAACTCATTGTTAATTCAATAAACAAGTACTCTCTCAAATTACATAAAAAAAAAAAAAATATGGGCAGAGGAACCTTAGATGACAAATGAATACTCCCATAGATGTGGACTATTCTTTTGTAACACCTAGTAGGTTTAGGAGGGGTAGATTGAGTGCAAATCTAATCTTTGACTTTTTTACTATTTACTCTAAGGAATAGGTACAAAAAATTGTTTAAAATTACATGAAAAATGAAGGGATACAAATGAGTAAGAAACATGAGAGGAAGCCATGCTTTTCCCAAGCTAAAACATGACTTCCCCACTAAGGATAAATGTGTTGGAAATGGATATACCTCTTTCAATATCTAATATTAGATCTCTTTTAATATATTTTTCTTAGTCTTTTTAATGATGGCTTCTTTGTCATGAATTGAAATGGAGTCCATTACATAGAAGTGAATCCCTAGTCAACAATCTCTTGGGGTTAGCCATGAGAACTTTATTCCTTATAAATACACTAATTCTGGTATGGATGGTTTATTTTTGACCGGACAATGGAGATGATTAATTGAGGTGCGTGTAAGTTAGTCTGAACACCCCTAACTGTTGAACAAAAAAAAAAAAAAATCCCTATTCAACAAACAGGTGATAATTATTGTAGAGTAGAACGAAGAAAAAATCAATTTAGGTAAATTTGAATTAATGTTAATTGGGAGATAGCTAATTGTGAAAAATGTCCATGTCACCCCTGGCTACATTTAAGCTCACACGCATTCTAGCTTATCTAAGACCCTTATACAATTATTTTTTTTTTTGTCAATTATACAAATTTATAGATTTGAAAGCTTATCTAGATAATAAAGAAATCAACAATCAAATGATGAAGACAAGTAACAAACTTACTAAATATGTGAACTGTTCTCAAAACTAGAAAAATAATTGAAATCAGAAAGAACGGTGAATTAAATGCACAAGTGGACCAAGCTACACATGCAGTTACATTTATGCTCACACTTTAAATGTTATATAGATAAAAGGGTGAATGACACTTGCACCTTAAAAGATTTTTAAATTCTCAATTTACACAATGAAATACTAAAATTCTTTTTATGACACCCTCAATCAAATAAAAAGGTAGCAGTATAGTGCAAAACCTAATTTTTGTTGTCGTTTCTGAGGAATCTTTGTTTGTTGTATTAGTCATATTATCTTGTTTCTATACACAATTGTTTATATGATACTCAATTTTAAGAGTTTTTAATGGAAAACTTAAACTCAATTTTCTCAAAATAAAATACATTTTTATCTTTTTATTTGATTAAGGGTGCAATATAAAAATTTTAATCTTTCTGAGTATAAATTGAAAATGCAAATATTTTGGGGGTATAAAATGTCATTTGTCCATGAAGGAATTGTGTGTCTAGCTTTCATGGTTGTTCCTAAGGGTTGTAATCAGATAGATAAAATAATAATAATAATAATAATAATAATAATAAGATAGATTACCTTAGAAGGAGAAATTTCTTTTGGTTGTCTTGCTTGAAGGTAATCTCATATAAGCAAATAATAGAACTAATTGAATGTCCTCTTCTTTCTTGCTCTTGTTCTTTGTAGTTGATGTCACTCATGTATGTTTATATCAAGATAGGATAAAGAAGAACCAATTAAATGGTCTGGATGCTAAACACAAGTGGCTACGGGACTTCTATCAATGCAATGAAAGAACAATCCCTTCCTATTTGCTTGTCTTGTAAGGTAGAAAGAAAATGAAACCCCAAAAAACCCTTCTTTACCACTTTAGGGGGTGGGGGAGAAGGGTGGGTTTGCATTCAACCAAAGCAATGTGATTTATGATTGAATTTCAGAGGTATTCTTATCATTTGGTAGATCCAAGTCCATAGCCTATTTCAGGTTCACTCGGTGCATTGGCAACTATTATAGGAGGTGTGATGTACATGCACCCATTTCAAGGAGTTGTAACACTTCTCAATTTGGGTCTCATATTTCTCCAATATACTATGTTCGTATGGTGGCACGATTGATAGAGTTATATATTAAAAGCTTATTTTTTGTAGTGGAATTTGTTTTATTAATTAATAGGAGTTTTTTTTTTCATTTTATTAAGAATCTATGTGGGCAAAATGTTTGCATTATATTTGATATATGGTATGCATGTGTGTTATATATTTTATATTATAAATAATCTGGTGTGTAGAGTTTGTCTTATGCACAAAAGACTAGATCATCGAATCCTTATATAATATAAGTATAGATTCACAATCTTAGATAGAATTAGACACACCATCAGTATGATTGTAATGTAATATTCTGGAATAGTTTGTCTTAACTATAAGAAACTGTTTGATGTCTCGAATTATTTCACTAGTACACTTTGTGTATTGAACAAACCCATGTTGAGGTTATTATCTTTTATTGGCTGAATAAGATGATAAATACCTCATGATTATTATGATTATTTATACTCTTAATCTTGATATATTTAATCGTCACGTGCATATAATGATTGTCACTTTAATTCATCAAATAGTAAGATTCATATTGAGTTAATAAGTTCGGTGAATTGGGAGATGATATTAATTGTATGGTGAAAATTAAATATTGAAAGAAATCACGTCTTGGTATTTAAATGGGTTGATGATGTCATCTTGAGGAAGCTCATAAATTTTGTCTATGTCAAACCCTACATGTGAATTTAGTTATCCGACATAACAAATAAATTGAGTGATAAGGTCTCAAGGAATAAAAGAAGTCAATTAAATATAGTTGTCAGTAATTTATTTAATTGATAGACATCTGTAATCTTAAACGTATGGAGATCATTAAGCATATAATAATAAGGAGCTCGAAACATAATTTTGAGATAAGGCTTAGGAGATTAATAATATTTTTTTAGTGGACTAACTTATTATTAATGNTTGGCAACTATTATAGGAGGTGTGATGTACATGCACCCATTTCAAGGAGTTGTAACACTTCTCAATTTGGGTCTCATATTTCTCCAATATACTATGTTCGTATGGTGGCACGATTGATAGAGTTATATATTAAAAACTTATTTTTTGTAGTGGAATTTGTTTTATTAATTAATAGGAGTTTTTTTTTTCATTTTATTAAGAATCTATGTGGGCAAAATGTTTGCATTATATTTGATATATGGTATGCATGTGTGTTATATATTTTATATTATAAATAATCTGGTGTGTAGAGTTTGTCTTATGCACAAAAGACTAGATCATCGAATCCTTATATAATATAAGTATAGATTCACAATCTTAGATGGAATTGGACACACCATCAGTATGATTGTAATGTAATATTCTGGAATAGTTTGTCTTAACTATAAGAAACTGTTTGATGTCTCGAATTATTTCACTAGTACACTTTGTGTATTGAACAAACCCATGTTGAGGTTATTATCTTTTATTGGCTGAATAAGATGATAAATACCTCATGATTATTATGATTATTTATACTCTTAATCTTGATATATTTAATCGTCACGTGCATATAATGATTGTCACTTTAATTCATCAAATAGTAAGATTCATATTGAGTTAATAAGTTCGGTGAATTGGGAGATGATATTAATTGTATGGTGAAAATTAAATATTGAAAGAAATCACGTCTTGGTATTTAAATGGGTTGATGATGTCATCTTGAGGAAGCTCATAAATTTTGTCTATGTCAAACCCTACATGTGAATTTAGTTATCCGACATAACAAATAAATTGAGTGATAAGGTCTCAAGGAATAAAAGAAGTCAATTAAATATAGTTGTCAGTAATTTATTTAATTGATAGACATCTGTAATCTTAAACGTATGGAGATCATTAAGCATATAATAATAAGGAGCTCGAAACATAATTTTGAGATAAGGCTTAGGAGATTAATAATATTTTTTTAGTGGACTAACTTATTATTAATGGACTACAAAATGTTTGTTCTAGGTTGAACATTGGAATCCTAGACCCATTGGAAGTCCAACTCCTATTTCTCCTTAGGGTTTCTATTGTAGCCTATATATAGACGTCTAGGCTTTCTAAATCAGCATCACCTTTATTATTCACNCGATTGATAGAGTTATATATTAAAAACTTATTTTTTGTAGTGGAATTTGTTTTATTAATTAATAGGAGTTTTTTTTTTCATTTTATTAAGAATCTATGTGGGCAAAATGTTTGCATTATATTTGATATATGGTATGCATGTGTGTTATATATTTTATATTATAAATAATCTGGTGTGTAGAGTTTGTCTTATGCACAAAAGACTAGATCATCGAATCCTTATATAATATAAGTATAGATTCACAATCTTAGATGGAATTGGACACACCATCAGTATGATTGTAATGTAATATTCTGGAATAGTTTGTCTTAACTATAAGAAACTGTTTGATGTCTCGAATTATTTCACTAGTACACTTTGTGTATTGAACAAACCCATGTTGAGGTTATTATCTTTTATTGGCTGAATAAGATGATAAATACCTCATGATTATTATGATTATTTATACTCTTAATCTTGATATATTTAATCGTCACGTGCATATAATGATTGTCACTTTAATTCATCAAATAGTAAGATTCATATTGAGTTAATAAGTTCGGTGAATTGGGAGATGATATTAATTGTATGGTGAAAATTAAATATTGAAAGAAATCACGTCTTGGTATTTAAATGGGTTGATGATGTCATCTTGAGGAAGCTCATAAATTTTGTCTATGTCAAACCCTACATGTGAATTTAGTTATCCGACATAACAAATAAATTGAGTGATAAGGTCTCAAGGAATAAAAGAAGTCAATTAAATATAGTTGTCAGTAATTTATTTAATTGATAGACATCTGTAATCTTAAACGTATGGAGATCATTAAGCATATAATAATAAGGAGCTCGAAACATAATTTTGAGATAAGGCTTAGGAGATTAATAATATTTTTTTAGTGGACTAACTTATTATTAATGGACTACAAAATGTTTGTTCTAGGTTGAACATTGGAATCCTAGACCCATTGGAAGTCCAACTCCTATTTCTCCTTAGGGTTTCTATTGTAGCCTATATATAGACGTCTAGGCTTTCTAAATCAGCATCACCTTTATTATTCACGTTTTGAGGGAGGCTAAGAGAGAGAAAGCAGAAATTCGGAAGTCTTTGCAGCCCACATTAAGGGAGGCTAAGAGAGAGAAAGCAGAAATTCAAAACTCTTTGCAGCCCACATTACACCCAGATTTTAGCGTTGGGGGATATATAACAGAAAATTGTGAGGTTCATCAAGTTGTTTTCTGTGTCATTCTTTAGATTCTGCATTCATGCTGAGACAAGATTAATCCAGAGCAATCTTGAAGGTAAACCCTAATTTTGCTTTGTAGGGTTTTAATATATATATTTTTTTGTATTTGATATATATGCGCTGTTAATGATTCTTGGGACTTCTGTTTGAACAACGATGTTCTACGTGAATTCACCTTGGAAGGACATCATACCAAAGTCGTACAATTAGGACCTCAATATGGTTTTCTTCTGTTTATCTTATTGGAGGTTATGTTCTCTTTTGCTTTTTTTGGGGGGGCTTCATCTCATTCTTCCTTGGCACCTACAGTAGAGATTGGAGGTATTTGGCCCCCAAAAGGAATTGGAGTTTTAGATCCTTGGGAAATCTCTCTTAACACCCTTATTCTCCCTTCATCCGGAGTTGCCATAACTGGGGCTCATCATGCTATACTCGCGAAGAAGAAAAAACAAGCAATTTACATTGATCCATGTACAAAATCTATTGCATGATGTACACTTCTTTTCTTAATGATGGAAAACCCTTGGGTAACTCTTTTGTAACCAACTCCAAAAAGTCCTAAAACTTTTTTGAACTTATGGGAATTGATCTAAATTTTCATCCAACTGTTTGCTCTTTTTAATTCTACCCACTAGCATATACACTACACCTGCTTCTAGGCTTTCCTTCTCAAATTATCTAGCTATAAGAAAGAAATTTTCCTTGCTCTCTTTATGATTTATGCTTGGCTCATCCAGATGCAAAGTGAGTCTTTTTCCATCCTTCTTGTAGATGTATATGCGCTTATTCTATTTTCCCTTGCATTTGGCTAGGCAGTGCGCTATGTTAGTCTTTGGTCTGTACGGTAAGCTAGGAAGACGAGTAGTCGTAGGTACGCTTGAGTGAGTGTGCCTAATAGGAAGAGAAGGTCTGCTTGCGATTTTGGTGGTGAGGGAGTAGTTTTGGGTTCCCTTATTTCATTATAGTAGTCAAGAGTCAGAAACAGTTAATTAGTTCTTATCTAGCCTAATGCATTCTTACCTGCAAGAAATAGAGATAACAACAATGAAGACTTACTACATGTGCTTAACATAGGAGAATTGAAGAACTACCACTCGTAAGGAACATCAAAAAGGCAATAAAGGAGAAAGACCTCCTACGCTCTTATTCGATATAGAACACAGAGATTAGATTACACTTCTATCAATACAACGACCGCTTTCTCCCCACTTTGCCTCTTTTTTGAGGCCCAGGCAAGGGAATGCTAATCTCACGAAGGAATTCAAATCTTTCCAGGAAAGCCTCTTCTTTCTGGTCTACATCAAGTGGATTCTTCACTTGGACAAATCTAGAGATCAAATTCTAGAGAGAATTGATCGTATGCTAGTCAACGAGAAGACGTTGTCATTTGTCAATGTCAAACTGAAAGTGCATCCTGATTCGATATCAAACCACCGTCCCTTGGAAGGATTAATCAATCTCCTATCCTTGGTCCTCTTCATCCGGCTTCCCACAGAGGTAAGTGCCCTTCCGTGTCATCCACTACCTCTAGTGAACCCGACCCAGCTCAACCTTGAAGAAGGTAACTAAGAGGAAAGATGTCTTATCAATCTGCGTCAGTGGTTTGTCGCTTCGAATTACAAGAGTGGCTCCTTGAGTCTTTTCAAAACAGCAGGAGCTATCGATTTTGGATTCTAATTCACTTGGATTGCGCCTTGGTGGATCTCTGCGCAGCCACCCTAGTAAGCAGATATTCTGATGGCTGTATGGAAGAAGGCTAGTGGTGTAGCACATATAATTTCTTAAAGAGAGTGAGGCTCATCATGCGGCCAACAGTTGAGTCCTTGTCATTACATTATAAGACATTTATGGTTCAACAAAAGACCTAAAATGTAGGCTCGGCAGGGATTTAGTTATAAGATGTGCTTATTGATAGAAAGGATAAGCCTTTGAAGGTCCTCTAGTTAGCTTCTTCAATAAGTCCAAAAGCAAGTGCATGAGTGATTCTGTTTCTTCTCATGCGTGGGGAAATTGATAGTATTACTTGATTCAGTGTTAATATCAGATTATGCTAAAGTCCATTTCTTTTCTAAAATCATTTATTGATTTTTTTCATGTGAAATATTTGGCTTTGATTTACAAAAGTCTGAGTGTGTTATTTGCTGAGTGATTTTCAAGAAAGGACTGACATCGAACCTAATTTTGATAAGCTATAAGAAGAGTTGTGTTATTCCCTAAATTTTTGAATACTAAAGCAATACACACCCACAAGTTTTTCATAAAAATGGGGGGAATAGTTTCACAAGTGGGGTGTGTTATTCTTAGGTTAGGATGAACAGGGAAACATTTAAAAAAAATGATGGAATGCTGCTATAATTTTATGTGTAATATGTGTATAATATATTGTTCTAGTCATTAAAGTTTGTAAGTACCTCCACTGAAAACATTCATGAGACAGTACTCGTCCACTAGAGGTGACCTAGGGGTTTAACGGCTAATTACATATGCTAAATGCAATCGAATCACCTGTGAAAATGGTTTTTGTGTATTGATTTAGAGTTTTATATTATTAATAGAGACTAGTAATATCCAGGTTGCGAGGTGTGACTAACCTTGAATCTTTACATTTTAATATGTTTTGCAAGGGTTAATTATATATAGCTTGCATTTTATTTGTAAATAAATAATAAGGAATTGAGAAAAAGGGAAGAATGGAACATTGACATGCAATGCAGGGCAAAATGGTCTTTTTCATGGCGAAAGGTAAGCTTCTAGAATGAGGCAGCATTTGAATACCAGAGGGGTTCGAATGTCCATCAAAAGTCAAGAGCAAATACTGATAAAATCAAACAAAGAGCAAGAATTGTGGGCAACATGCGAATACTTGCCCCTAGCGTTCGAACGCCCCCTCGAAAGTCAGCGATATTTAGATAAGGGGCTCCTTAGCATTTAATGCCATGGGCAGCGTTCGAATGCCCCAACTAGGGTTCGAACGTCTCTACCAAATTGAAAAAACTTCATTTCTAGATTTTTGTGCTTTCCACTCCTACAAATACCCTACCATCTTGAAGCAAAGGGATCATCTCTTTTGGAAGTGGAAATATCCCTCCAAAAGTAACAATTTTTTTTCTATTTTTATTATTATTTCATTAGCTTCCATTGTAAAACTTTCCCATTCACTAAGAAAAGTGAACCTCTCTCACCGTTCTAACTCTCTTGTGGCTTTGAAGAGTGGGTAGTGTTTCACTCATTCTTTGTCGGACATAAGCACATCATTTTGGTGATCTTTAAATTGTAATTCTAAGTTCTTCTACTCTGAGGGATGAGATTCACTCACTTTTTCTAGCTTACTCAAAGTCATAAAGAGTGAATAGTTTCTTAGTCACTCTTTAGTAATAGGTGATGGACATGTAAATTATTGTTCGAAAGTTATATTTGTGCACTTTAATTATGCTTAATGTTTTATCCTTCTGATATTTATTGAATGATTAAATGCATCTAGTAAAGCTAAAGTACTTTGTATAATCATGGATCACCTATAGATAAGTTAAGTCTTGATGTAGGTAATTTCATTGATTCCCTACAAGTACTTAAGTTAGGTTTTCATAACAATTTTTCAATCTTCATTTACATTTTGCTTTCACTACTGATGGGATAACTTAAACAGTTACGAGATGATTTGTAGAACTTCTTTCTTGTTTATAGACAAGTTAAGTCTCGAAAAAAATAATCCTTGCAAATCTCTATAAAGACATCGGAGCCATACTTTTAATTCACACATTCCACCTTTATCCTCCCATTAATCTGATATTGACTTAGTGTTTAATTGAGCAATCTACAAGGCACAAATATAATGACTGGATAAATAAGTACATGTCCAGATCCTCAAGCTAAAGTGTAACTTTTATATCCATTTAAGTGAATTTTATATTTTGTTTAAAAAATTTTGTCATTTTCACAAACTCAAATCTCAAGGGTTCTATTCACTTAGGTCTCTTCACTTTTGACTTCAAAACACCAATATTAGTTCTTTGTGGATTCGACTCCGGACTTAATTGGATTATAACTACAACTTGATCACTTGTACTTAGGTGTACACATTTCGGATCATGTCAGATAACACATTTTCAAGAAGTGCGTATACCGACGCATCGGCATTGACGTAACTTCTCAGGAATAATATACTAACCCTTTGCCTCAATCACCTTGAGTGAATAGTGTTTGGCCCTCGTGAGGNACATAAGCACATCATTTTGGTGATCTTTAAATTGTAATTCTAAGTTCTTCTACTCTGAGGGATGAGATTCACTCACTTTTTCTAGCTTACTCAAAGTCATAAAGAGTGAATAGTTTCTTAGTCACTCTTTAGTAATAGGTGATGGACATGTAAATTATTGTTCGAAAGTTATATTTGTGCACTTTAATTATGCTTAATGTTTTATCCTTCTGATATTTATTGAATGATTAAATGCATCTAGTAAAGCTAAAGTACTTTGTATAATCATGGATCACCTATAGATAAGTTAAGTCTTGATGTAGGTAATTTCATTGATTCCCTACAAGTACTTAAGTTAGGTTTTCATGACAATTTTTCAATCTTCATTTACATTTTGCTTTCACTACTGATGGGATAACTTAAACAGTTACTAGATGATTTGTAGAACTTCTTGCTTGTTTATAGACAAGTTAAGTCTCGAAAAAAATAATCCTTGCAAATCTCTATAAAGACATCGGAGCCATACTTTTAATTCACACATTCCACCTTTATCCTCCCATTAATCTGATATTGACTTAGTGTTTAATTGAGCAATCTACAAGGCACAAATATAATGACTGGATAAATAAGTACATGTCCATATCCTCAAGCTAAAGTGTAACTTTTATATCCATTTAAGAGAATTTTATATTTTGTTTAAAAAATTTTGTCATCATCACAAACTCAAATCTCAAGGGTTCTATTCACTTAGGTCTCTTCACTTTTGACTTCAAAACACCAATATTAGTTCTTTGTGGATTCGACTCCGGACTTAATTGGATTATAACTACAACTTGATCACTTGTACTTAGGTGTACACATTTCGGATCATGTCAGATAACACATTTTCAAGAAGTGCGTATACCGACGCATCGGCATTGACGTAACTTCTCAGGAATAATATACTAACCCTTTGCCTCAATCACCTTGAGTGAATAGTGTTTGGCCCTCGTGAGGCACCAATCTCACTACGAGTGTTAGTAAACCTTCAAACCCTTTAAGGTAAGAAATTCGTCTAATCCCTCTACAATATCCAATCGATTACAACCTACGTTAATCCCCCCCCCCCCATACATGAGATACTTTTCACGATTTCTAAAAATAATCAATCACCAGAAAAGAATCATAATTTCATAACCTTTCAAAATAATAATTCAAGAAAATATGCAAGAGATCTTCAAGAAATAATTTATATTGCTCATTACCAAAACTAAAGAATGCAAAGTATTTACAAGGCAAATAATTTCATTGAACCAAAGACCTATTGGTACGAAATGCCTTTTACCACGAGTCCTGTCCACCTTAACCACCCCTCCCTACCTTCCTCCTCACCCTCGAAGGATACATAAAGAGAGTGAGAAACATCTATTTTTTAGGTTTACCAAAAATTTTCAAATAAATTCTTAAGAGTGGTTCAGTGTTTTGCCAGCTCTGTAAATAAGAAATCTTAGATTTGATACTTCACACATTCCTTAAAGGTTAGACACGCTTGTTCCTCAATAGGCTCTTAAACTAACTCGAATTATAGTGGCCGACTCAAAGATCAAGAGAATAATACTTTACAGTTTTCAGACGATAGCACATTAACATATTAGTGTAGGATCTAAGAGGTTTCATCCGAGTGGCAAAGTCCCTGGATATGGCATTTTTATGCGTCGAATGTGAATCCCTACTAGGACAAGATTACAGTTCTAAGACAAAAAATTTGGTATTGTATCTCAAAATTTTACAATTGTTTGGAATTTTAATACAAGTTTTGAAGTTTGTTTACAAAAAAAAAAAAAAATGGGGTCAAATCACAATTTTTAAGTTTAAATTATAACTTTTTATGCTAAATTATTACTTTGTAGTAATTTGCAATCGATTCTAAAAATGTTAGAATAGATCGCAAATTACGACAAAGTAATAATTTATATTGATTGTACGGTATTGATTTTTTTTAAGGTGCGGTAGACTTCTGAATCCTGTTAAGTGTAATTTTCCATCATGAGTAATTCTATGGTACTAAAAATTTTTGACACCACATTAAAAGTAACTATTTTTTGAGGTTAAGTTACACTTTTTAAAAATAAAATTACAAATGTGTTATGATCATGAAGTTAATGCACACGGTTATAATTTCACATTTAAAATATATAACTTGATCTCAAAAAATAATAATTTTATCTATAACAATTACAATTTTTATTATTTTTTCAGTTATAACTTATATCTCAAATAGTGTTTATAACTACTCGGATTCGTTTTGGATAAGACTCGATTCAAGATCGACTCGTTTAAAAGTTTGAACAATTTTTTAGTCTCATTTAGAAAATGGGCCTAAAAAACTCGGCTCGTTTATATGTAAAATAATTGAACTACTCAGGCTTGGCTCAAATTCGACTCGTTCTAGGCTCGACTCATTTTATAAATGAGCTAAACTTGAATAATTTTTCACGTTCCTTTAAAAAACAAACTCGACCCGAGCTGGGGTCGATTATCGGCCCTAATTTCAAAATAATATAACTTGTACTCAAAATTATAAATTTAGCAAGGGAAAAATTCAGTCACACCCCTTTCTAATTTATCATATTTTCAAGGACACCTCTATTATTCAAAACATCACCGACACCCTTTTCTAATTTATATTTTAACATCACTGACATTCATTGCCGTTAAACCACCATTTCTAACAAAAAAAATATCCAAAATTTAAAAATGACCACAACATAAATTCCAAACAATATTTCTACAAAAAATTGGATTAAAATTTAAGCCGATTAAAATTCATTTTTCTACATATTAAAATTTGAGATGATTAAAATTTATTTTTTTACATATTAAAATTTGAGCCGATTAAAATTTGATTCAAACTGATTAAATTTTATTTTTTAAAAAGTATTAAAATTTGAGCCTATTAATTTTTTTTTACGTATTAAAATTCGAGCCAATTTGAACCTACCTAAGCTATTATAGCTAATTAAAATTTGCTTGAGTCAATTAAAATATATATTTTTTTTATTAAAATTTGTGTCAATTAAAATTCGATTCAAGTTAATTAAAATTCACTTTTTACGTATTAAAATTTTAGTCAATTAAAATTTATATTTTTTTAGGTATCAAAATTCGAACCGAGTAAAATTCAATGCAAGTTGATTAAAATTTGATTCGAGCCAATTAAAAAAAAAATTAATCGGCTCAAATTTTAATACATAAAAAAAATATAATTTTTAATTGACATGAATTTTAATATGTAAAAAGTAAATTTTAATTAATTCGAATCGAGTTTTAATCTATCCAAATTTTAATACGTAAAAAAATTAAAAAATATAAGAGGTCTTATTGAAAATATGTCTATCTAAAGGAGTGTTGATGAAGTTTTTTCTAAAATATATCATGGATAATTTAGTAAAATTTCATTCTACTTAACATTTTTAATTTGATAGAGGTATTAGTGAAAATTCAAAAAATAGATGACATATCCTTAAAAATATGATAATTAGAAGGGTGTAACTGAAATTTTTCTATTTAGCAATGGATACTGTTATCTTCCTCTGCCATCATTGTCTTCACAAAGGACAAATTGTAGTGACATCATGCCGCACGACTCTATTTAGCTTTGGCAAATCACTTCATTATGCTCTGATAGGTGACCATCACCACTCACAATCTTGACAGACAAGCATGATTCGAGCCGTTAAGCTGACGATCAATACCGAACAACGATTTCTAGTCTCTGACGGCCCAGATCAAATGCTAGAATGTTCTCATTCTCTACACATTCCATATAAATCGCTGCAGCGTTCACCTCGTGATCACTTCACACTCTATATCAAATTTTGCTCTGCACTTCTTCTCTGCTCCACAAGTTTGTAACTATGCTCTATATGCTATGATTAGTGTATATGAATGCTTTTTTATAAAATTTGTTAGCTGTTTGGATCTTTTTCTTCTTCTTTTTTTGGTGATTTTCATGATATTTTTACGATTTGATTCTGATTTACGGTTTGTTTGGTTTGAGATTGATTAGAAAAAGTAATAGATAGCTATGGAAAAGTGTTATCCAACAGTGAGTAAGAATTACCAAAAGGCAATTGAGAAATGCAAGAAGAAGCTCGGAGGATTCATCGCTGAGAAGCACTGTGCTCCGTTGATGCTCCGATTAGCGTAAGTTCTCTCTCTATCTCTCTCAATTTCTCTCTCATGTATGTGTATATGGATGTTGATAGATTCCTACGCATTTGTGTATATATATATATATGTTGCTTCTATCGTAAAACTATTACTGATAATTAGTGTAAGGATTAATTGATGATCTACTATTTATTGCGTTATTAACAGATTCAAAAACGATATTTGTGTGGTTTTCAGAGAGATCTCATCTTCTCTCTCTCTCCCTCTCTCTATTTTGATCTCTCTGTCTCTCACTAGAGTTGTTGGTGAGTAACTAGAGTTGATGTTTTGACTATTCTGATTTGAGAGAATCACCCGATTACTCGATTGTTGTGTGTTATCTATTGCTGCAGATGGCACTCGGCTGGGACTTACGATTTAAAAATCAAAACAGGGGGACCATTTGGGACGATGAAGCACCAAGCTGAGCTTGCTCACGAAGCCAACAACGGACTTGATATTGCTGTGAGGCTATTGGAGCCCATAAAGGAGCAATTTTCAATCCTATCGTATGCAGACTTCTACCAGGTAATTTTTGTATGCTAAATCACTGAACTGGGAGTATTTTTTTTTTTTTGGCTTTTTAATTTATTTATAACCTGCTTATGTCGTTTTGTATTGTGGAATTTTGTCTATCTTTCTACATGTTGAACCTAACAATTGAACTTTTTATGTGTTTGGATCACTTGCAGCTGGCTGGGATTGTTGCTGTTGAAGTTACTAGTGGCCCTAAGATTCCCTTTCACCCCGGGAGACCGATTAGTTTTTACATAAATTTGACTGAAAAAAAATAAATTATAATATAAGTAAGCCAGTAAACAAAATTGGAATCCTTACACAATACGTGCTTTTGAGCATCCATTAAGTGCGGGGGATGCTTTTGCAACGTGTGCTTGAGCACACATAAATCAATATGTAGTGTGACATTAAAAGAATGTAGTTGATGATGTGGCCATGAACTAGAGGCTACTCTAATTATGTCAGGCTTGGACTTTGGATTGGCATGGAATGAATAATTGCTTAGATAGATAAGAGAATTAAAATTTCAGATGTGTTCCTGAATTAACTGAAAAGCATGTACAAAGTTCATGCATCCTTCCAATTTCATGTGCACATATAAGTGCTTGTTTCTGCAAATTCACGAACCATTTTAGAGTTTTTAGCATAGTCATAGCATCTAAAAATGATGGGAAAACATGCTTGTGCCATAAGTGCTCTGACTCCAAAGTCCTAATTTTCTTTGTGTTGATCTAACTCAGTTTAAGTTTAGCTTCATTTAGAGTTTTGTCAATTTGCAATTTTACAGACATAAGAAACCCAGTTCAGACTTGTGCCCTACATGAAGACAAACTATGTCTCGTTTCTTTCAATTGTTGCTAAATTTGTACAGCCTTTTTGTAACGATAGAGATGTTACAATGCAAGACAAATAGGAACAACAACATCCTTAATTTGGCTTGTTTCGTTCAAAATTCGGTTGGCCATAGGTTGATATATTATCAATTTGGTTTCGATTTCTAGAGCCAAGACTTTGTGCATGTAGTCAAGCTTGGGCTGGTCAATCTCTATTTTGATACCTGTATTAGATTATGGTAGTGATTGAGTATATTTGTCTAGAGTCCATATTTATGTTCCCTAGAGTGTGGGTCAAGAACTCTGGGAGCACTGTTGGAAACTTGGATGACTAGTTAGGGTTAAGTAAAGACTTTCTATGCACTTGCATTGTTTGAGTCTTAATAAATTCTTGAGGGTTGTGCTACTTAGTCTATGTTGTTGAATGACATATGCCTCTAGGCAAAGCCTTGCAGAACAGCAGTTGATATTAGGCCAACCAATTTATTTTGAATTATTAAGGTATGAAATCATTAGAAATCAACTCAAATATTACCCATTCATGTTCATTGAAGTCTGGTAGACATAATTAACTTGCTCTTGACTTGTTAATAACTATAGTAACCAAAATGAGTACGTTGGTCTCAGGACAAAAGTGAACTACCTCCAGAAGGCCGCTTGCCTAATGCCACTAAAGGTTACTTCCTTTTTCCTGTCACTATAATCAGATGAAGTAGCTATAAATGTCAGGGTTATATAAGTCATTTAGTGTTTCTACAATCCTGCTATTTTTTCAGGTTCGGACCATCTAAGGGACGTTTTTGGCCGCATGGGCCTCAGTGATAAAGATATTGTTGCTCTATCTGGTGGCCACACTCTGGTAGGTTCAGGAAACTGTGCTGCTGCATGTTTTTTTTAAAACTTCTATGGAATATCAGTATTGATATGGTTAGAGTATGTTATTTCCCATAATGTCGACTAATTTTATGTGTTTGTCGGGGACTATTGAACAGGGACGGTGTCATAAGGAGCGTTCTGGTTTTGAGGGACCTTGGACTACAAATCCTCTCAGCTTTGATAACTCCTTCTTCAAGTGAGTCTAATTTCTTTTTCTGAATATGCTTACCCAAGTTGAAGATGACTGTATCTTCTCTTCGCTTTCTATTTGCAATAAACTACTATCATAATTGTACTTGGTAATTTTGCTCCGAATTGCTCGAGAAATATACAGGGAGCAACCAATTTATTGATTTGATTCTGATTTATTTTGATAGGGAACTCCTAAGTGGAGACAAGGAAGGTCTTATCCAGCTTCCATCAGACAAAGCTCTTCTCGAGGATCCAGTATTCCACCCTCTGGTTGAGAAATATGTTGCAGTATGTAAAACATTTTGAATCATGAAGTTTTATCTATCTCTATCATTGATATGCACACAAAAGATTCTTGACTGAATGATTATTTTGCTCTAGGATGAGGATGCCTTTTTCGAAGACTATGCCGAAGCTCATTTGAAGCTCTTAGAGCTCGGGTGAGTTATTTTCTTTTTCCTTGATTATTTACTTTATATTTTTTGCATTATTGTCATCATTTGGTAATTGATTTGTATTGTATTTGAATTTAGATTTGCGGAGGATTAGCAAGGGCTCGAAGGCCGACTAGTTCTTGCCATCAGGTATCTAGAGACTACTACCATCTTCCCCATATAAGGTTTTGGCGATGGCTGTCATGATTTATATGTCTTGCAATATATAGTAATGTACTTGTCAATAGCTGTCTTTAGCACAGCCAAAATTGATATCCTACATGTATAGTCTATATTTGAACTTTGGGTTGTGACTTTGTGAACTTTATGTACATCATTTGTTCTCTCATCCTTTCCTTCCAATTGAATGTTATAAGACACTTGTTGAGGCAAATTGAAAAGTTCCTCTATTTGTAATGACACGGATCCTTGTTGTACAATGTTGACCATTTTGAGGTGCAAAAAGGGGTGAATAGATTACATGGACAATTTTGTCTTGCCGCATATGTTGTTCAATGAATGTCTAAAATTACATCTATAAAGTATTTTACATGTTTATTAAACAATATGAAACAGAATATATAGATTTCGTATTTTCATCTTACCACATATATTATGGTTCCAAGCCTAAGGAGTATTGTAATTTTGAGTCTCCATCGCAAATCGATTATGTTGATAATCTCATTGTGAAAAACAACAATATGTCAGGAAGGAACTATGGGTACTGGTATCCATGCATAACATATTAGCTCTCTCTCTCTATGTACACGCGTGTGAGTCTAAGAATTTGATTGACTTTACGTCTCCATGGAATAACTTTACTACTAATAAAATTTCTCTACACAAATGAATTCATCTTAAACAATGAGACAACAATTCTTCTCATAAGGTTAGAATATAATGGAAGAACTCTTACATCAGTTGCATCCCTATTATGTGTATGTATACGCTGCAATGGGTGCAATCACTTGCATGTCAGTTTTGCAATTGAGAAACAGATCTGCCATTGTATAATTACTTCCGAGAGCGAGAGAGAGAGGATAAAATATTGTATGGGTTTAGCACTGTCAAATAGTGTGTATAGTCAATAAAAAATTGTCAAATATATTAATGAATGACGGTTTTTGTTGAAAATATACTACTTTTAATTGGTTATGTATATGATTTGACTTTGTTATGTGGTGTGTTAAATACACACAAAAATTTCTACAGAGAGAAAGAGAGGAACTACTCAAAAAATATCTTATTTTCCTTCATTAAATTTTGATGTAAGTATGTAACTATAATGTTGACGGAGGTGTCCCTAGCTAATTACTTAGACATTAAGAAAAGTCGACCATATATTATACTGTACAAAAGGACCCTCCAATATGAACTTAGGAGACCAATTTGTAGCAGCGTTCACAAAAAGGGCCATTCATTAAATTTAGGATAAATTTCATCAATACTCCTTATAAATAGACTTAAATACAATGACGCCCCCTATTTTTTCTAAAACCTTATTGCACTACCTTGTAGTTAATATGTTCACATCATTCACACCCCATGTCATGAACAGTCGTTACGGACACACTAAAAAATGATGGTGTCATCATTAATTATTTTTAAAAATCAATTTTACCCTCTCTTAATCCTCCCCATTTGGATATCTCTCTTTTTGTTTCACCTTATTATCTAACATCTTTCTCTTATTTCATTTGACATCAAGTTGACTTTCTATTTCATCAATTTAAAATTTAATTTTATCAAATTAATACCAAATTGATCTTTAGTTTTATCAAATTAACATTAAATTTTATAATTTTAATAAATTAACACCTTTTTTTTTTGGAGGGGGAAGGGGACTTGAACCCTTGATCTCAAAAAGGCAAAAATTTCACAAGACAAACGAGTACCATTGGACCAAAGGCCCATTGGTTTAATAAATTAACACTTAATTATTATTTAATTCTATCAAGTTAACACCAAATTAACATTCTATTTTATCAATTTATTCCATAAAATTAACACCAAATTAACAATCAATTTAATCATTTTCACATTTAATTTTATCAAGTTGAAATTCAATCCATCAAATTAAGACTCGATTAGCATTAAATTGTATCTTTCTAAAATTCAATTTCATCAAATTGACATAAAGTTTACCTTTAATTTTTTCAATTTAATATTAAATAAATTAACATCAAATTAATGTTCAATTTTATCAAATCAATTAGTGGTTAGATTGTACGTGTTATAATGATCTACGTTGGAAAATGAAGATGTGGCGATACTATAGATTTTTATTTTTTTTAGTTGATAGTTGCTATTTTAACGATCAATTTGTTTGGTGTCTGTTTGTCAGTCACGAGTACTTGTGCCCATAATTCTATATGTGAAGGAGAGGGAGANTAAGTTGATAGTTGTTATTTTAACGATCAATTTGTTTGGTGTCTGTTTGTCAGTCACGAGTACTTGTGCCCATAATTCTATATGTGAAGGAGAGGGAGAGTGGAGATGTGATAGAGACATGACTTTGGTAGTGATGACATTAGTTGTAATTGTAATGATGGAATTAACTAGATTAACTATTAGTTAATGCAATTTATTAAGATCAAGGTGAAATTTGAAATAAATTTAACTCAATCAAGGGTAAATAACTAAATTTAATACATCTTATGTTATATTGGTAAATATATGAATTTGGTAAGGGCATTAAAATAAAATCATCATTTTCGTATTAGGCTTATCTATAGGAAATGTGAATGAAATTTAGCCTTAAATTTATGATAGCAAAGCTATTCCAACTTGTTAGTTGACATCCCTCGTCATACAATTATTTTGTGAGCAATGCTATAGGAACTTTATTTTGGGACCTAATCTAAAGACTTAATCTAGGGGTTTCAATGCAATCTTTATATTAATTGTAAGTTCCAATGTTAGATGAAGCTCACAACTAATCAAATGGTTATACATTATTATGTCCCTAAATTAGGTCATCAAATTAGGTCCAAATAATATTTTTCTTATTTTTTTACACAACAAAATGAAAATCATGTATACTTTATGGAAACAAAGTGACACTAAGATTTCTTTGCATAAGAAAAACTAATCATCGTGTAGTTGTTAAACATTTATCACCTAAGTGGTCAAGATCAACAAATTCTAGTATGTATGACATTTTTGGTAGGTTAGAACGAAGAAGTAATATGTTGAACAAAAAGGACAAAAAAATTGAAAAGAAAAAGAAATCGGCTTATAGGGCAACGNATAATTGCCACACAAATGGAAGAATTTGGATAAGTTGGGATCCCAATGTTTTGGAACTTAACCAAATTGGCAGCACAGACCAGGTAATACATTTAAGCATCACAATTATTGAGAAGAGGATAAACTTCATTGCCTGTCTGCATCTAGGTCACTAGCCATGGCTTCTAACTGATAGACATACCATATTAAAAACTTGTTCTTGAAGGGAAGAACCTTCGGGCACCTTAGTATTGAAGAGACTCAAGCTTTATGCCTCTGAAATTGATTGAATAAGGTCACAAGGAGGTACTACGCATAATTAACATGCCAAAAAATTCATTATTGAAAGTCTTAGGTCGGAATTCCACTATCGTTACTAAAGTAGTAAAGAAAGGAAATAATTAGAATATGCGCAAAAAAAAACTAGAGGTCATAGACCGGCAAATAGGAGCGGTCTATTCTAATAGAATGTGTTTTATGGTGAATAGTTTTTAATAAAGAATGTACCTGTGCCATTTTCTGATTTAATAACTATACAATAAGGAGTGAACTTTGATGATACCTAGAGCAATTCTCAAGTATGAGCTCGGGAGCGGAGGTCAGACGCACAAAACTCATAAAACCAGAGTAAAGCCCAACCCAATCGAAACAACAGCGAAAGTAATAAAGAGATAGTTATTTGTCAACAGAAACCCTAGAGGTAGCAAAGAGTCATAATCGAAGCATAAAACTCTCATCCAGGAAAGATCTCCTCCTAAGATCAAGGAGGATTTCTCAGATAAATGGCGAAGATCTCGGGGCGGATCCCGTAGAATTAGGAAAAGCCCTATAAATACTATGTAACGTCCCCAACAGAGGGGCAAAACCCTAATATCACATCTTATATTCTGTAAACCTTTTGGTATAGTAAAGAGTGAAGGAAGAAGTAAGAATCTTCATTGAATAGTGGATTAGCCGAGCTCCCGAGCTGGTGAACCACTATATTTCTACTGTGTTAATCCCCTAACTCTCCAACAATTCTCAGTATCATTCCCTCGAGTCTAGTAACTCAAATCCCAATAATTCCAATATTGTTTCTTTCATTTACTCGTTATCATAAAATTGCATCACGTTGAAATACGCCATCAGTTTGGCGCCATCTGTGGGAAACGACTGTTCCTATTATAAATAAACTGATCTTTCAGTGATTGATGGTATCAACACAAAACATGAGCCGAAGTCAGACAAATCCACCACGGATGCAAGATCAACAAGAAGCTACTAATAGCAGACAACCTAAGAACGTCCAAGAGACCAATCCACCCGTGGGGGGTCTCCCCATGAATAACGAGATGGATGCCCTTCGCCTCGTCAATCAACGCTTGCTGAAACAAAACGAAGAACTCTTAAAGCTCTTACAACGCCCACAGAAGGCGTGACAGGCTCAAGAAGGCCAGAACAACCCACCACTTAGGAGGCAACCACACCTCGACCCCCTCAAGAAAGTCAACGAAGAAGGGAAAAATAGTCAAACCATGGGGCCAAAACCTCACATACCCCCCAGGAATGGACACAACAAAGAAGTACAAAGTCAGAATGACGAGGGCGAGAAGAACTATTTTTTCCCCTATCAACAGGAAAGGAGAAAACGGTACTGGGAGCAGCGCTTCCAAGGTATCTAGCAGGAACTCAACCATATGAAGGAAGCCGTGAGAGGCAAGGCTCCAGTTATAATGGATGTCTTGGTATAACAGACTGAATCTCCGTTCACCACTAGCATGCTGCATTTTCCCCTCCCTCTGAAATTCAGAGTATCACAGATAGAGATTTTTGATGGAACAAAGGATCTCATAGATCACCTCAACACTTATAAGAACCAGATGGAGTTACATGGATACCAGGATCCAGTGCGCTGCAGAGCCTTTGTCATCACGCTGAAAGGCTTAGCCCTGGCGTGGTTCAATAGGCTCCCCCCTACCTCAATTTCCTCCTTTAAGGAGCTATTCGTATCCTTTGTATCTCACTTCATAGGAGCTTGAACGTATAGAAAGTCGAGTTACCACCAATTGAATGTAAAGCAGGGACCCCAAGAGAACCTCAGATCCTATGTTCAAAGGTTCAACTCTGAATCACTAAAAGTGGATATCCCAGACGAGAAATTTGTCATTACTGCATTCATAGCTGGTTTAGGCGTATAGTCTAAAGACCTGATGTTCTCTATTTCAAAAAATCCCCAGGCCAGCATGGCTGAAGTATTAGCCAAGGCAAAAAAGTACATAAATGGCGAAGAAGCTCTCCTCTCAAAAGTGGGGAGCTCATCCATGCAAAAAGACAAAGGAAAAAAAGAGAAAAAGAGGGACCAAAGTCCCAAAAGAGAAAAAGGACGAGATAGGTCCCCAAGGAGAGATGGAGATCGATCCTCCAAAAGAAGGGAAGACGTCAGAGATTGCTAAGGACCACCTCATCCAGAGTTGTAGCTGAGGTACGCACCTCGGCAGGTCCCTCCACTCACTGCAACAATATCGCAAATCTGGTATGAGATACAAAACGAAAAATTCCTGAGGTGGCCACCCTGGATGAAAGCAGACCCGGCGAAAATTTTACCCCACTCCTGGAATACAGAACATCTTAGGAAATTTTTTCAGTAAGTTTGTCTTGTAATATGATTATTAATAAAGCAGCAAGTCTATGATTCATTCACTCTTACGCAGAGCCTTGGAGCTCACGACGAACTCGTTAGTTCATAAAAAAAGCCCTGGAGCTCACGACAAACTCATTAGTCCGTAATAAGAGCCTTAGAGCTCACGATGAACTCGTTAGTTCATAAAAAGATCCCGAGATCTCACGACGAACTCATTAGTCCGTAAGAAGAGTCCTGGAGCTCACAACGAACTCGTTAGTCCATAAAAAGAGCCCGGGAGCTCACAACGAACTCATTAGTCCATAATAAGTGTCTTGGAGCTCACGACGAACTCGTTAATTCATAAAAAGAGCCCTGGAGCTCACGACAAACTCATTAGTCCGTAATAAGAGCCTTAGAGCTCACGACGAACTCGTTAGTTCATAAAAAGAGTCCTAGAGCTCACGACGAACTCATTAGTTCATAAAAAGAGCCTTAGAGCTCACGATGAACTCGGCGAACTCGATAGTCGGTAATAAGAGCCTTAGAGCTCACGATGAACTCGTTAGTTCATAAAAAGAGCCCTGGAGCTCACGTTGAACTTATCAGTCCATAAAAATAGCTCAGTAGCTCAGGACAAGTTCTTCTGTCCCTAAAGTAAACGCAACAGCTCAGAATGCGCTTCCTGGTGCAGAAGAACTAAAAGCAAAACCTGCAGCACGTAGATTAAAGGAAAAGCTNTAGACTAGAAGAAAAGCTTCACAGCTTATATCCATTATAAAAAGGAAAAATGGGGGTCTTAGGTCCACAAGCTAGGAAACGACATGGAAGATCAGCTGCCAGATTCTCAAAATAGCTCAGTCCATAAAAATAGCTCAGTAGCTCAAGACAAGTTCTCCTGTCCCTAAAGCAAACGCAGTAGCTCAGAATGCGCTTCCCGGTCCAAAAGAACTAAAAGCAAGACTTGCAGCACGTAGACTAGAAGAAAAGCTTCACAGCTTATATCCATTACAAAAAGGAAAAATGGGGGTCTTTGGTCCACAAGCTAGGAAACGACATGGAAGATCAGCTGCCAGATTCTCAAAGCCACAAATTGTGTATAAGAAGTGGCAAACATGGAAAGGGAAAATCAAGGTTTCTAGAACATCAAAGATTACAAAAAAAAAAACCAATCAAAGCAAAATTCCTAGTCGTCTTTGCAGTTCGGCTATCCTTTCTTTCAAACACAGGTTCTTCTCCTTCAGCTCATCCCTTTCCTTCTTAGTCGCTGACAGTAGATCCATCAATTTTTGCCCAGTAGAGAAAAACAGAACTTCCCCTAGGAAAGATCTGGATGAAGGAAAGGATAAACCATCCCTCTTGCGTTTCTTGATATGAGTCTCAGCATCCTCGCTCTCATCAGACCCGGTAGAAGAGATATCAGATTCAGGAAAAAAGGGAATGTTTCGTTCAGCTACAGCGGCGCTAAACAAGAACAGATTATCTGGCATCATGAGATCAGGAAAAGACATGGGCTCAACTTGAGTCATTTGTTCCACCCTCATCAATTCAAGCAGGTTCAGGTCAGGAGCACCAAAAAAAAAAAATTCTCATGCAAACTTCGAAGTCGTTGATTGGAAAACCATTCTGCTACATCTTAAGCTCAGCCCTTGCCCAGGCCAGCTTGACCAAGAGCTGGGGGGCAACTGATGATACTTAGAGCAATTCCCAAGTATGAGCTCGGGAGCGAAGGTCAGACGCACAGAACTCATAAAACCAGAGTAAAGCCCAGCCCAATCGAAGCAGCAGCGGAAGTAATAAAGAGATAGCTATTTGTCAACAGAAACCCTAGAGGCAGCAAAGAGTCATAATCGAAGCATAAAACTCTCATCCAAGAAAGATTTCCTCCTAAGATCAAAGAGGATTCCTCGGATAAATGGCGAAGATCTTGGGGCGAATCCCGCAAAATTAGGAAAAACCCTATAAATATTATGTAACGCCCCCAACAGGGGGGCAAAACCCTAGTATCACATCTTATATTCTGTAAACCTTTTGGTATAGTAAAGAGTGAAGGAAGGAGAAAGAATCTCCATTGAAAAGTGGATTAGTCGAACTCCCGAGCTGGTGAACCACTATATTTCTACTGTGTTAATTCCCCAACTCCCCAACAATTCTCAGTATCATTCCCTCGAGTCTAGTAGCTCAGATCCCAATAATTCCAATATTGTTTCTTTCATTTACTTGTCATCATAAAATTGCATCACGTTGAAATACACCGTTAAACTTGATTCTTCAAACGTAAAGAAACAAATTTGATTCTCTATTTTAGTTAGTCTAAATAAATAGTCTATTGGAGATGGATTTTGAGGGGTTAACTCTCCCAAATAATATTTGAGTAAGAATAGAGAACCTATTGAAGATTTTCTAAGTTCTGCACTTTTTTAACAGCTGTTGATGCAAAATTTGAGGAAGCTTCCACACCGGATTGATGGACCTTGATCACCTAAAAAGAAAGTCGAAGATCAGTTGATCTCCAGTGGTCCACCATTGGATGCTTAAGTTAGAAAAGATTCAAAGAAAAACTGATAATTAAATAGTTGAATTCAATGTGCCTCTTTAGCCAACCTACTACCCCTTTTTATAGAGATTTGACGTTAGTTCCCACCTGAAGAGTCAGAGTTTTGGGTTTTTTTTTTTTTTTCTGCCTCTTGATTTGAATTTATTTATTAGATTTGGATGAACTTTTCCAAGATATTCGAAGATCTGACCATATCCAAATCTGAATGACTTCTAACGGGCAGCATTGGACTACAGTGCTGAGCTGTTTGGAATAACTGGCATAGTTGTCAGCCGAGTTGGCGACCGAGCTACTCTCTATTGGCCAAATGAGCAAAGAGGATAGTATGACCTTAGATTAACAAGCTAAGCTAAATTTCCCTTCACCAATTAGCCTAAATGAGTTTGAGTCCTAATAGAAATGAACTCTAGTCTCATTTATCAATTTTAAAGGATAATGTTTGTTATCTTAATTAAATGGGACTTTCTCTCAAACTTTTATGATTTGTGATTATCATCAATCTTCTGTCATTATCATAATCCACAAATATAATCATGATGGATATAATTTTCTTCGACAGTTGCCTCCTATTTCATATAATTTTTGGATTCACAGTCAAGGGGGTTGACGAACGCAAGACTCAAATACACAATCCTTTCAAAAAAGGGGTCAACGAGCTTGGGCTCGGATAAACAATCTTCTAAAAAGGAGGTTGATGAGCGCAAAAATCGGATACATAGTCATGGACATTAATAAAGAAAAAGCAAGACAAATATGTGCACATTAGCTTATTTCAAAACATGCCCAACATAACAAGGTTCATGAGAATACGAATTTAGTACAATGATGGTTGGAGTATTATTAGTTTATAATTCTTGGGATTTTTTTTTTTTTTTTTGTCCGGCATGGCGCTGATCATTTGGGTCCCCCCCCCCCAAAAAAAAAAAATATGTTGGTCCTGTGATCAACAATTTTAGATCAAAGTGTCGAAGCCATTGTTTTGTGTTAACGAGGGTGACAGATATGTTGTGTTCTAATAGACGATGTCAAACTATTGATGTAAAATTTAAAGTGATCTTCCCTAAGCTTGCTTAACCTTGATTATGTAAAAAAAGTTAGAGATTGGAGGGAGAGCTCTGAGATTGACCGTTCGATGCCTAATTCAAGAAAAAATTCAAAGGTATTAAATGGGTTTTAGAAGCTAGGAGTGGCATACTTNGGAGGGAGAGCTCTGAGATTGACCGTTCGATGCCTAATTCAAGAAAAAATTCAAAGGTATTAAATGGGTTTTAGAAGCTAGGAGTGGCATACTTAAGGTATACATTGAAGCTCTATTTATAGGAATGTGAGTGTTTGACTTAAACTAGAATTGCAATTATCCTAACAATATATTATTAGCTATATCGCATTTCTTAGGGTTTATACTTATCTCTTGGATTGGACTTTATCCCATATAGGGTTTTCACTGTCCCAATTCTATTCAAATTAGGACTCTTACAATGTGGATTGGATTGGTATTAGTAGAGTAGAGTTGATCTTTATGTTAGCACAATTTTTCCTCTAATATCCTTACCAAAGTTTNCTGTCCCAATTCTATTCAAATTAGGACTCTTACAATGTGGATTGGATTGGTATTAGTAGAGTAGAGTTGATCTTTATGTTAGCACAATTTTTCCTCTAATATCCTTACCAAAGTTTTTTCATTAAAAATTTGTTGGGCGAATTGTAGTTTGCACCCTAAAAGATTTAAAAAATTTTACTTTATACTTTTAAAGATAAAATATCTTACATTGCACTGTCAATTAATAAAAAGTGTTGCAATGTGATCCNTTTTTCATTAAAAATTTGTTGGGCGAATTGTAGTTTGCACCCTAAAAGATTTAAAAATTTTTACTTTATACCTTTAAAGATAAAATATCTTACATTGCACTGTCAATTAATAAAAAGTGTTGCAATGTGATCCTTAAGTTAATTTCTGTTATTTTTTCCTTTAAAAATTACCTAATTGACACTGACGGAAAAAATAACAAAATCTAACAAAAAAATCACATTATAATATTTTTGATACATCGAGAGTACAGTATAAAAAATTTAATTTTTGAAAGTATAAAATAATTTTTTTAAATCTTTCTGGTCACAAAATGCAATTCTCCCAAAGTTGTAATGTCAAATCAACGTAGACTACTAGGTTCAATTGGAGGGTGCTACATTTAATGCTTATGATTGTTACACGTCAATTACTGCATAAAGTTTGGTGCACAGATTTTGTGCACAAACCTTTAATTCTTTTTAAAGTCAATCATNCTACATTTAATGCTTATGATTGTTACACGTCAATTACTGCATAAAGTTTGGTGCACAAACCTTTAACTCTTTTTAAAGTCAATCAANTAATGCTTATGATTGTTACACGTCAATTACTGCATAAAGTTTGGTGCACAGATTTTGTGCACAAACCTTTAATTCTTTTTAAAGTCAATCATACATCATACGTCAGTATAAATTTGAACTTGATTACTCAGTTAATTCTCAATAATCATTACCATTCAAGTGTAAATAGCACTAGTAGTAACTAAATATCCTATTGATAATTTGGGGCATTACAGTTTTTATCAGAACTCTCTCTCTCTCTCTTGCAATGGTTAGAGTGATCCCACGCTAGGATGAATGGCTCTTACAAATTGTTGATTGTAACGACCTAAATTCAACAAGTCGAGACTCCTGAGACCGAGCCAAGATTGATGAGATGACGAGTGTGTCAAGTCCATATATGTTCTAAAGCCAAACGTGCAGGCAAAGCAGTCAATATCTTGAGAGTGGGTTCAGGATATTACAGATGCCTTCAAGGTGAGGACAAAGATCTCTCCATTGGGAAATAAGAATATTCAGCTGGTTTTGAGAGTCATCCTTTGTAACGTTAAGGGAAATGAAGCAGCTGATATGCATTGCCCAGTATCCGGGAAGAGGACTATCCAGATCTCTTATCATCATTCCTCCTCAAGGATGTACAAATTCTATATTTAATCAAAATTACTGTTAAAAAAAATGCCACACGTGTGTGGGGAGAGAGAGAGAGAGAGAGCGAGAGAGAGAGAGAGGATAAACTGGTAAAACATTAAATAGAGTAGCCAGGTAACGAATTACACCAAATTAAAACCCTGTTTGATCATATAAATTTAACCAGAACTAGAGATAGCTTCTTCACAACATTCTGTTTCAAAATCTTTTACAGCATTGTTGTGAAAACTGGGAGCTTTTGGGATGAGTCCAAGCAGCTTGAACATGAGTTGATCAGCATCAAAATCATTGTTGGGAGTCGTCAACAGCTTTTCGCCAGTGAATATGGAATTTGCCCCGGCAAGAAAGCACAATGTTTGCTCGGGGATGGAGAAGCGAACTCTGCCAGCCGACAGCCTGACCATTGCTTTTGGCATCACAATCCGAGCTGTCGCAATCATCCGAATCATCTCCCATATTTCAACTGGCTGAAGAAAGCAACATGATCATGGATCTTAAGAATCCTTAAACATTAACAAGGCAAAACGAGATTAACTTTGTTGCGCCAGTAATGACATGATGCCAACAAACGGACTAAATGAATTTCATTTGTTATTTCCAGTGGAAAGAGTGTGAACCAAATAAATTTCGCAACAAAGAATAAGCAATATTACTTTATTTCTTATGTCTTTGCCACAACAATATAAGAGTTAAGACAACTTATATTCCACATCGAATGATTAGTACCACTCAAGGTTGGTTTATATACTTGAGGGGCTACTCCACTCACTGCTAATTGGTTTTGAGTTGGATGCTCCAAGGATAAGAAGATAGACAAGCAGCAATATCGTTTAGCGCATAGTACGGATTTACACTCAACCATTGGTGGAGTATGCCATACAGCTAAAAGTTGTTTATTAGTGTAGTTCATTGATTAATTGGGACAGCCAAGCAATTGAACACGACTTCAAGAAGGATTACCTATAAGGAAAAGGGAAGCTGCTTTCTATGGGGTCTAATGCTTATCTCACAATCATCAGTACCCATATTAAGACGGGGTCAACATTGGACATGATCAAAAAAGAAGGAAATAAGGGTTTCACATAAGCCTCTTCTCCTAAACAGTTCAACATAACTCAACTCAAAACAATTCAATCCAAAAACAGAATTTTTCCGAAAATTTTGAATTGATTATATGAATCCATTTATGCCGTTGTGAGTTGTGTAGGACCATAGTTCCTCTCAAGCCATAACTATCATTTCTTTCTTCCATATCTTCTGGTCTAGCCCTAAGTCTAGCTAAGAAGCACGGACACGCCGACACGAAATTTTTTTAAAATGTAGGACACAAACACGTTGGGGATATTAAATATTAAGAGTGTGTGTGTGTGTGTATCTATATAATAAATCATATAGATGTTTGAACTAATGGGAGGCATATTTTTCCCCCCAAATTTCACACACCCAACACCCCCCCCCCCCCCCCCCTTTCAAATTTCAAAAACCCAACACACACTCAATAACACAACTGCACATACATACACACACTCCAACACACACATTCCAATGCACGCAGAGTGTTATAATTCAGTGTACAGTGACTTTAGTCACGAGATATCGCTAGTGTGTGTGTGTGTATATATATATGCAAGACACTTACATTCTCACCACCCACTTGTATCCCCTTTTTCAATTCTACCTCTTTGCTCTAATAATTATCTTACCGAAGAGATAACCACCAATTAATATGTATAAATATCATGTGATAAACAAATATATTTGGATAATAATCATTCAATTCATCATATATATAATTCAATTCATCATGTCATTAATTCTAACAATGCGCATCATGATATCAAATAAAAAATATAATATCACATACATTGATACACATTCATCATAAACATCCATGATTAATCCTAATTTTTATCTATTTCAAAGAGCCTTAACTTCATAATTGCTAATATTGTATTTATATTTACGTTTATTTATCATTAGTGGTATTTTAGTCTTTCTTTTGTAGTAAGATTTTACATATAGTGTCAATTATTACTTGTTATTGTTATTATAGAATATTAGATTTCTTCTCTCTTCCTTTTTCTATAATCTAAGTTTTCATGGTATCAAATCAGGTCTCTTGCAATTGAATTATGATTGGGTAGTTGTTGATTCGTCCATCCTTAATTTTTGATTTTCTGGGTTGTTTCAACTGGTTTGCCCATGTTCTTGTTTGTTCAATTGGTTGGTTTGACCCCGATGCATTTTCTGCTCTGATTTTGCTAATTTACGGGCTTGTTTGATATGCTGAATTGTTCATATGGCTGGTTGATCAAGATGAGAATGAATATCCCATGATTATGTTGGTTCAATTGGTTTGATTGAGTTGTTGTTTCTTTTATCTTCTGTTTTGATTTGCTAGTTGTTGTTTCTCCTCTATGTCATCATTGCTAGTCTTCATCACTGAAAAGAAGTTTTAGGTTGCCTTTGTTGATGGTGTATATTAAAAGTTGCCTGAACAGAAGTAGAATTTATTTGCTGGCTCCAGAAGTTGTAATCCAGATTCTGTGAATTGGAGTCTGCTGTCAACTGGAGTCTACCATTAACAGGAGTCTAGCTGCGTACCCTGTTTAGTATTATTGCTTCTTGCATTTAAATCATTGGAGGAGCATGAACAGTGCGTGAACAGTGGAGTTGCAACTAGGGTTTTGTGGCTTGTGGCTGCTGTACGTTTTTTTTTTTTTTTTTTTGCTATTCAAAGTTTAGGAATTTAAAAGTTTCAGAAATTATAGATTCAGCACCCGAGTTTTGTAAAATTTTAAATTCGGCCCTTGAAGTTTCTAAAATGTCAGATTCAGCCCCTAAAGTTCCTGAAATTTTAGATTCAGCCTTTGAAGTTCCTGAAATTTCAAATTCAGCCCTTGAAATTTCAGATTCAACCTCTAAAAATTCTGAAATTTCAAATTCAGCCTAGATTTCAACCCCAAAACTTTCAAAAATTTCAAATTATGAAAAGTGGAAAGTTAGCAGCTATAACATATATGGACAATCAGTCCCAATCCGCCCCTTTCTTGAGGATAATTGTCGAGCAGTTGCAAAAGATTCTTAACACAAATCAGCCTAAAGCATTATTTGTTCCTTTCAGTACAGGCTTATCTTCATCAACTCCTTTAGGTATATCTTAGTCCACTTGGGTTTTTGATTCATGTGCTACACATCATACGACTAATGATCCATCATTATTTATTTTCACATCGTCTCCTCCTTTTTCTGTTAGTGTTATGGCTGCTAATGATACTCACATGTCATTACCAGGCGTTAGATCTATTACTACTTTACTTTTATCACTTTCTGATGTTTATTGTATTCCTCAACTATCTTTGAACTTGATTTTTTTTTTCCTGTTAGTGTTATGGTTGCTAATGGTACTCCAATGTCATTACCAGGCATTAGATCTATTACTACTTTTCTTTTATCTCTTTCTAATGTTTATTGTATTCCTCAACTATCTTTGAACTTGTTTATGATAGTCAACTTTGTGATCTTGGTTACACTTTTCAGTTCTCCTCTCCTAGTTGTATTATGCAGGATTCTCANATGTTTATTGTATTCCTCAACTATCTTTGAACTTGTTTATGATAGTCAACTTTGTGAACTTGGTTACACTTTTCAGTTCTCCTCTCCTAGTTGTATTATGCAGGATTCTCCTTCTAAGAAGTTAATTGGGACAGGCTATAGAGTTGGAGAATTATGTGTTGGAGAAATTGCATGTTCCAACTAGGGCTACTTCTTCTGTTGATTTGTCTTCCTTTCGTTTAAGCGCTAATTCTTCAGTGTTTTATTTATGACATTCTCGTCTTTGGCATATTTCAAGTTCTCGTTTAAGGTTTCTAGTTTCTACTAGTGCTTTGGGAAGTTTGAGTAATCATGATGTTTCTGATTGAAGTGGTTGTAAACTTGTCAAATTCACGGTTCTACCTTTTAAGAATAGTTCCACTACTTCTTCTGCTCCTTACGACCTCATGCATTCTGATGTGTGGGGTCTAGCTCCCATTAGCACCAAAGGTAAGTATCGATACTATGTTTCTTTTATAGATAATTATACCTGATATTGTTAGATTTATCATATGAAGCAACGACCTGAATTTTTCCATCTTTGCTTATTTTCGTGTCATGATTTAGTTGTTCATCTTATTAACTGGATTCCTTCTATTATTACTTTGAGTATTTCTCCTTTTGAACGGTTATATGGTAAACCTCCTGACTACTTCTCATTGCGCGTCTTTGGTTATACTTGTTTTGTTCTTCTTCCTAAAGCTTAACAAAATAAGTTATCTGCTCATTCTACTATATGTTTTTTCTTGGTATGGTGAGGGCCATAAAGAGTATCGTTGTTATGACCCTATTACAAAAAAGATTGTATGTATCTAGACCTAATTTTTCTTGAGCACATTCCTTTTTTTTTTATTCCTACCGTTTCTAGCACATTTAATAAATCAAACCTGATTTACATTGATCCTTTCCCTGATGATATTTCTAGTGAGTCTTGCATCATGACATGCTCACCTCTAACATTCATTCTTCATCTCAGTCTTCCTCTTATTGTTCACATTTATTCTCGCAAGAAAAAGACTAACTCATCTGCAAGTACAATGTCTTTACCTCTTTCGGCCAAGTCTTCATCGACTTCTAATGACATGAATCCTCCTTATTCTCGCTATTCAAAGTGTATTCATAAGTGTCCTGATCGCCTTGATTTTTCTCACACTTATTATTCCTCTAATTTTTGTTCTTTTTTATCTTCTATTCACTCTTTGTCTGAGTCTACCTCCTACAAAGAAGTTGTTTTTGATCCTATTTGGCAATAGACTATGAATGAAGAACTTTCTGCAATCTATAGAACCGCTACATGAAAACTTGTGCCTTTACCTACTGGTAAGAATGTTGTTTGTTGTCGATGGATTTATAAGATTAAAACTAACATTGATGGTTCAATTGAAAGATATAAGGCCAGATTGGTTGCCAAAGATTTTGCAAAAGAATATGGTATTAATTATGATGAGACATTAGCTCTTGTTGCAAAGATAACCACCGTTTGTACATTGATTGTCGTAGCTGTAGTTCGCCAATGGAAACTATTTCAATTGGATGTCAAAAATACTTTTATGAATTGTGATCTGGCTGAAGAGGTTATTATGGCTCTTTCCCCCAGGTCTCCATCACACTCCGAATGACGTATGCAAACTTAAAAAAGCTTTGTATGGTCTCAAACAGGCTCATTGGGTGTGGTTTATAAAGTTCTCTATTGTGATCTATGACTTGGATTTTCATTCCAATGATCATGATTTTACTCTTTCCCTTCGGTCTACTTCTGTTGGTCAGATTGTTCTTCTCTTATATATTGATGATATGAGAGATTTCGGTCTACTTCGCCATTTTTTGGGCATTGAAGTAGCTTCGTCGTCTAAGGGTTATCTTCTTTCTCAGTTAAAGTATGTAGCTAATGTTATCGACATAGCTCGATTAATAGATTCTCGAACTGTTGAGACTCCTCGCGAGCTCAATGTACAAGATGGTATCCTTTTGTTGATCCCACTATGTATCGAATTCTTATTGGTAGTTTGATCTATCTTTACTATAACCCGACCTGATATTGCTTATGTTGTTCATATTGTGAGTTAGTGTATCTATTCTCCGATTACAGGTCACTGGGATATAGTTCTCCGTATTTTGCGTTATCTTCGGAGCACTTTATATAAGAGTTTGTTATTCTTTTCCACTTTTTCTTTGGAACTTCGTGCCTATTTTGATGCTGACTGAGTAGATGATGTCATGAATCGTAAATCTACAAATGATTTTCGAGTCTTTTTGGGTGATTTCCCAATTTCTTGGAGCAAGAAACAGATTGTTGTCACTCGTTCCACTGTTGAGGCTGAATATCGTGCTATGACCGCTACTATATCAGAGATAGTTTAGTGAGATGGTTACTTACTGATCTCGGAGTTTCTTTTTCTGCTCCTACTTCTATGCATTGTGATAATAAGAGTGTTATTCAAATAGCACACAATTTTGTTTTCCATGAGCAAACTAAACATATCGAGATTGACTATCATTTTGTGTGCCACCATCTTCTGCTTAGGATTATTTTTTATTGCCCTTTATTTCTTCTACCATGCAATTGACGNAACATATCGAGATTGACTATCATTTTGTGTGCCACCATCTTCTGCTTAGGATTATTTCATTGCCCTTTATTTCTTCTACCATGCAATTGACAGATATTTTCACGAAGTCTCACACTACGTTGCGTTTTCATTTTCTTCTTAACAAACTCTTAATGCTACCTACTGTCACATCATTAGTTTGAGAAAGGATGATAAAATTGTATTTATATTTACATTTATTTATCATTAAGAGTATTTTAGTCTTTCTCTTGTAGTAGAGTTTTATATATAGTATCTATTGTAACTTGTTATTGTTATTATGGAAGATTAGATCTCTTCTCTCTTCTTTTTCTGCATATGAATTCTCTTCTTTTAATCTAAGTTTTCAATGATGCAGAGGGAAGGAAAAGAAAGGGAATAACCAATCCTCACAAGGATAGATCAAGAAACACAAATCTCCGCAGAGAATTCTCAAACTAAAAATACTCAACTCTGATTAAAATAATGTGAAATACATCTTTGTTTATAAACCAAGTGTCCAACCATAAAGGAACTACTCTACTATTAAAACTCTATCAACTTATCCCTACTAATCTCAATCTAATAAATACTATCTAACTAAAAATAAGATAAAAATAACAAATAAAAATTCCAACAAATCTACCTAGTTCATTTCTTTTTGGACCAAAAACTCGTAATTTGCCAAGGCTTATGGATTCGATCATGTTGGTCCAACCATCCTATGGCTACGCCATCACATAACCTCATTTTTCATCACATTAGTTTTGTTTGTGTCCGAAACTGTTATATTCACTCGTGTCCATGTACTGATTATAACCATTTTTATATTATGACTTTGACTAATATCTCTTTAAAATTACAAAAAAACTTCATTAATTATAAAATTACTTGACAAATTTTCAAAATTTTGAAAAAAATATCAAAACATGTCCTCAAGCATGTCCCCAATGTTAAACATGTCCTAAAAAAAATTAACAATACAAAAATCAGACACTCATTTTAGCGTGTCCGTGTCCGACACTGACAATCTGACCAAAATAGAGTGCTCATGCTTCCTAGACCTCTAGCATAACGATTGATAGGATCACATCAGTCTTCCTAATTCGCATTGTTATAAGTATTTTTTGAATATGTCCAAACCATCTCAAATGATTCTATCTTAAGTAACTCATATTGGTGCTACTCCAACAATGTCACAAATACAATTAGTCCTAATTTTAATATTCCTTATTTTACCATGCATACATCTCAGCTGTACTTGCTTTTGAATGTGTGTTATTTCTTAGTAGCTTAATATTCTGTACCAGAGAAGATGACAACAGCTGTTCCTAATTATGGAATAATTGGAAACATCCATAATTGGGAACAGCTGTTGTTTCCTTAGATTGCAGTGCCAGAATTATCAGAACTCTTTTAGGTGGTTGAGTAGCAGATTTTTGAAGGTCACATATGTTTATCGTTGGAAATTTATTGCCATAGGACTGGGGGTTCTATTTGAAACTTAGTGGGATACAGGTACAATGACACGAGGTCGAACCTGAAAGCCCCTAATTGGAAAAATCTGTGATTGATAGCCATGGTAAATCCAGGGTGGAAGTATAGAAGAGCTGTTCGAGATTTATGAGTTAGTGCTCAACAGCTAAATAGAGTGCCATAATGCATGCTTTTCAGTAAGATGCTGGAACTAAACTTCTTAATCAAATCAAGAAAAGGAGAGAAGTATACTAAACATATTAAAATGATAAGAACATAAACATAATAACCTAAAATAATGTAACTCACGCTTAAGGCATATTATCATGAACACAATCAATACATTTTGATATAGTTAAATTGTTCTGGTTCAGGAAGGAGAAGTAAGACTTGAAATGATCCTGGTGTAAAGTTTAAGAAGCAAGTAATTTTTTTTTTTTTCACTTTTCTCTTTTCTTTCTAATTTTTTGTTTTCTTCTCAATGAGTACCACAAAAACAGGCATATCCTGAATGAAATTCAAACCTCACATGTGCGTGTGTGTGTTTTTTGTTTTT
>CAUOFW020005702.1:260449-380700 GCA_963454935.2 Ilex paraguariensis | reverse complement strand
TTTTTTTTTTTTTTTTTTTTTTTTTTTTTTTTTTTTTTTTTTTTTTTTTTTTTTGGGGGGGGGGGAACTGATTACACTGAAGCTAACAGCTGAATTTATTTGTTTCAACATTTTGTGATAAAAGCACTCCCTCTGTACCAAAAAGGGTGTCCCACCTTTCCTTTTCAGTAGTCCCAATAATCATACTCAGACAAATCTACCTAACTTCTAGTACATTTCCAAATATAACCTCTGTTGGGAGATTCCTTCCAAATTTTCAAAATTGGAAAGCTTTTCCCACATCCAACACCTATAAGAGTAAATATAAAAAGTAAATAAAATAAAAAGGTAAATATACAAAGTAAATAATATCGACTTACAGGGAAGGCTTTTAAATATGTTTACTAAAACTATGGATCAATTCAAATTAGACTATACCTTGGGGCTGANTGACAGATATTTTCACGAAGTCTCACACTACGTTGCGTTTTCATTTTCTTCTTAACAAACTCTTAATGCTACCTACTGTCACATCATTAGTTTGAGAAAGGATGATAAAATTGTATTTATATTTACATTTATTTATCATTAAGAGTATTTTAGTCTTTCTCTTGTAGTAGAGTTTTATATATAGTATCTATTGTAACTTGTTATTGTTATTATGGAAGATTAGATCTCTTCTCTCTTCTTTTTCTGCATATGAATTCTCTTCTTTTAATCTAAGTTTTCAATGATGCAGAGGGAAGGAAAAGAAAGGGAATAACCAATCCTCACAAGGATAGATCAAGAAACACAAATCTCCGCAGAGAATTCTCAAACTAAAAATACTCAACTCTGATTAAAATAATGTGAAATACATCTTTGTTTATAAACCAAGTGTCCAACCATAAAGGAACTACTCTACTATTAAAACTCTATCAACTTATCCCTACTAATCTCAATCTAATAAATACTATCTAACTAAAAATAAGATAAAAATAACAAATAAAAATTCCAACAAATCTACCTAGTTCATTTCTTTTTGGACCAAAAACTCGTAATTTGCCAAGGCTTATGGATTCGATCATGTTGGTCCAACCATCCTATGGCTACGCCATCACATAACCTCATTTTTCATCACATTAGTTTTGTTTGTGTCCGAAACTGTTATATTCACTCATGTCCATGTACTGATTATAACCATTTTTATATTATGACTTTGACTAATATCTCTTTAAAATTACAAAAAAACTTCATTAATTATAAAATTACTTGACAAATTTTCAAATTTTTGAAAAAAATATCAAAACATGTCCTCAAGCATGTCCCCAATGTTAAACATGTCCTAAAAAAAATTAACAATACAAAAATCAGACACTCATTTTAGCGTGTCCGTGTCCGACACTGACAATCTGACCAAAATAGAGTGCTCATGCTTCCTAGACCTCTAGCATAATGATTGATAGGATCACATCAGTCTTCCTAATTCGCATTGTTATAAGTATTTTTTGAATATGTCCAAACCATCTCAAATGATTCTATCTTAAGTAACTCATATTGGTGCTACTCCAACAATGTCACAAATACAATTAGTCCTAATTTTAATATTCCTTATTTTACCATGCATACATCTCAGCTGTACTTGCTTTTGAATGTGTGTTATTTCTTAGTAGCTTAATATTCTGTACCAGAGAAGATGACAACAGCTGTTCCTAATTATGGAATAATTGGAAACATCCATAATTGGGAACAGCTGTTGTTTCCTTAGATTGCAGTGCCAGAATTATCAGAACTCTTTTAGGGGGTTGAGTAGCAGATTTTTGAAGGTCACATATGTTTATCTTTGGAAATTTATTGCCATAGGACTGGGGTTTCTATTTGAAACTTAGTGGGATACAGGTACAATGACACGAGGTCGAACCTGAAAGCCCCTAATTGGAAAAATCTGTGAATGATAGCCATGGTAAATCCAGGGTGGAAGTATAGAAGAGCTGTTCGAGATTTATGAGTTAGTGCTCAACAGCTAAATAGAGTGCCATAATGCATGCTTTTCAGTAAGATGCTGGAACTAAACTTCTTAATCAAATCAAGAAAAGGAGAGAAGTATACTAAACATATTAAAATGATAAGAACATAAACATAATAACCTAAAATAATGTAACTCACGCTTAAGGCATATTATCATGAACACAATCAATNCAAAGTAAATAAAATAAAAAGGTAAATATACAAAGTAAATAATATCGACTTACAGGGCAGGCTTTTAAATATGTTTACTAAAACTATGGATCAATTCAAATTAGACTATACCTTGGGGCTGAGGGTATAATATATGGACAATCGACCACATTTTCAGTACTAAAAATTCTAGTCTATTCATATAGAATGGGGGGTTAAAAAGCCAACCAAGAATAGGACATGAGAGGGGAGAGAGTGGAAACAACTTATGACAGCAAATGCTTACACTTGAAAAGCTATTCGTTGCAGAATTATTTGCCACATAATTTTCAAATGATTAAAAAAATTTAAATTACCTTCTGATCTTCCAGAGGGGTGCCTTTTACTGCAATCAGTGAATTTATTGGGACACTCTCGGGGTGCGAGGGGAGCGTTGCCAACGTGTGCAATAAACCAACTCTGTCCTCCTCTGCCTCTCCAAGCCCAATTATTCCTCCTATAAACAAGAAGTAACGGGTTACACATCCATTTAGTGAGTTTGAGCATTATCGGACATTCATCTCTTAACTAAGAAATAGCAGAATGTTATAACCAAGAGACAAATGGCAGTTATCTGATTATATCAAAGTATCACTTCATCTAGGTCAAATCAATGCACTAAGGTTGATCAAGAAGAGAAAGGGCGTCCGGAGCCCTCCCGGAGGAGAGAGAAAGGAAGTTGGGAGAAGGAGAACTATTTAAGAAAAAGCCTTCCAAATTATTAAAAAGACATTCTGAATTGCTAAGTTCAAACAATGTTGTACCAAAGGAAGTTGGTAATAGAAACAAAAATTCCTCTGACCTGCTCATAAGTTTAACATATGATCAGAAAGACACTGCATATGACTTTTTATGCTTCACTGCTTTGGCAAGGACTTGATTTATGAGGCATAACATTTACTACAATCAATCTTTTGGTAAGTGACTGACCTAACCTAGAACTAATCAATATTCAATTAATATAGCACTCAACACGATGTGTCATCTTGAATTTCACTCAAACATAATGTCATAAATCCATTTCACAGCCATAGTAATTTGACCTTAACAAGCATCTAATTTTAAGTTTATACCTTTTTGTATGGTTATAGTTGAAATAACTAGACATATTCAAGATGAAACTACTGGGAATATATCAGTTGTAATAATATAGTATTTGTAATACCTCATTCCATTTTGGCAAAGAACTAGGTGGGGAATATTATCTTGGAAGGAATAAAAAAAAAATTTTAAGAAAAATCTAGAATGTTGGAAAAGTTTCTAGAAAGTTCTAGAAGAATCTGGAAAGTTCTAGAACAATCTAGAGAAGTCTAGAGTATTTTAGAAGGTTTCAGGAAATACTAGAAGGTTTTAGAAGTATTTAGAATGATCCGGAAAGTTCCGAAAGGACGTAGAAGGTTGGAGAAGACTTTCGAATATCATAGATGAATTTAGATACTTGTAAAATTGTCATGTGCAAAATAAGTTTGAAACCTAGAAGGATCGAGGAAATGGGGAAAATGTCACATGTCAATATTCTTTAGAATAATCCTAGAATGCTAGGACATTTGGGGATTCGATTAAGATACAAGTGCACAAGTAGTCTTCCACTTTTAAAAAAGAATAGAGAGTAAAAGAGAGAAGAAGGAAGGAAGAGCACCTCATCAAAGGAGAAAGGAAATTGTGAGAAAAAATGGAAAGGCATCGATAACATCTCACTCTACTTCGGGTAACAAGCAACACTCAAGAAACATATCATTTGGACTTGAGGTGAGTGGTTTGGCATACTACGTATTTTTCCTGTATCCCTAAACATTTTAAAAATGATACATAATGTTTGTTCTTTACTATCTTTACAATAATGTTTTACTAATTGTCTAAATATTTGCGGCATACGACTTTGATTACTTTGATGAACTTTTTTGTGAAGTATTGTGACTCAATCACTTATTTATATGGTGAAACTTAGTGATGGTGAATGGGACCAAAATTAAAAGTCCAGGGAAATTATTCCTCTTTGTGCGGATGACTCTGGCCACTAAGGAACAGGCCCAGGGGAGGCTGAGGTGACCCTAGTACTCAACGGCTGAACAGTACCTGGTGCGTCTTGGTGACCTTCACCAGATTGTCTAAAGGAACAAACCCAGGGTAGACTGTGGTGACCCTAAATACGATGTTGAATCCAACCCAGAGATATATTCTGGCATTTAGTTAAAAGTCCAAGGAAATTATTCCTCCGTATGCGGGTAACCCTGGCCACTAGAGAATAGACCCGAGGGAAGCTGACGTGACCCTAGTGCTCAACGGTTGAAGGAACAGTTCCTGGTGCATTCTAATGACCTTCACTAGATTATCTTAAGGAATAGTTCCCGGGTGACAACCTGCGGTGACTCTAAGTACGGTGTTGAATCCAACCTTGAGATCTTCTGGCATTTGGTATGGTTCCCAGATATCGTACAAGTCCTTACCAGTATGAGATGATGATATAATTTGTTATTGTCACAATGTTTTACTGGCTTTGTTTATGATTATCTATCGTATGTCATACGTATTTTCTTGTATTTGGTATTTGGTTCCCATCAATTATTGGATATCGTACAGTCTCCACCATTATGATATGATTCACCATTATGATATGATTCACCATTGTGATATGATACACAATTGAATATGCATGTCTTTCTTTTCATTGGGCTTTTTAGTTCATGCTTTCAAAATAATATTTTTTACAAGTAAACAATTGAAGTGTCAATAGCAGATTCAANTTCCCATCAATTATTGGATATCGTACAGTCTCCACCATTATGATATGATTCACCATTGTGATATGATACACAATTGAATATGCATGTCTTTCTATTCATTGGGCTTTTTAGTTCATGCTTTCAAAATAATATTTTTTACAGGTAAACAATTGAAGTGTCAATAGCAGATTTAGGGAATTGGTTGGGGACTAATAGTGTTGTGACCACCGTAGCATATATTGTATAGCCGTCTTTACTTGTTTGTATAATTGAGACAAACAGGTTTAGATATGCTGACTTTGACATATTGACATGAGATTAATTTAGTGTTAATGTGGTTTTCCACTCCTATATTATTAGTTTATTGTTAGGCTTACGTGTTCTATAGGTTATGAATCTATGGTTCACGGCCGGTCATGCCCTTGGAGTTGGGGTGTGACAGTATTAATTTTGAAAGCAAAGTGAAAATTAACAGTAATTAGAAGTTCGGAGAAAAGCTTCAAAATCAAAAAGATACAAGATAAGTAGACATAAAACTAAATATATAAAATAAAATTTTAGTAAAAGGATACATGAAACAAGTAGAACATATCAAGGGACAAACATTTTCGATATTTGAGGTCCATCATCCACAAAGAACGAGAAATTGGAGACGATTTAGTAATAGAATATGGGAAGATATACTAAGTGGAGGTATCGTGTGATCGACGTATATCTGCTAAGCTGATAGCAAGTAATACAAGAAAGCCCTTAGATCCGCAATGCATTATTGTACTTTATGTTGACTATAATAGAAATAAGAATGTTAAGACGGGTATATGGTAAAAACAAAGGGGATAGAATTATAAATAACAATATATGTGAAATGGTGAAAGTAGCACCAATAGGAGATAGCTAAAGAGATAATCGACTTAGGTGACATGTTTACAGAAGATCTACCACTACGACAGTGACAGAGCAATGTGATATCTATCAATGGTTGCATACAACAACTTATGGATTAAATGGAAATAGTACAAAAGTGCACTTGATAGAGCACAATACAGGAACACGATACATGTAGTAGAACCAAAATAGTTTGGGATAAGGCTGCGTTGAGTTGAATGAAGGCTTAGATTAGAAATTTTAAAGGGGATTCGATCCATGACCTTGGACATCTCTGGGCCAACTTCATTGGTAGTCAGGAAACTAGTAACCTACTGAATGCCATCAGGACTCTTCTAGCGTGACAATTTTTTGTGTCTAGGAAAGTAGCAACTGATACAGGTAACATGGAAAATAGTAAGCCCACCATACCAATTATTTCTAAATGGTAGAGTCACTGGCACAAGAAACTGTACTTAACTTTAGACATCCACTATGTTGAGGAAGCAAACCATACTAATCATCTCTTTCTCTCCTTTCCTTTTCTATTAATTATTATCCTTAATAATTGATTAGAAAACATAGAGCAAAATGCCAGCACTCCACGCACACGAGTGCAAAAGTAAAAAAAAAAAACCTACATTGACAAGTTTAACAAAAGACTTAAAATTTAAAAAAAAAATAGAAAAAGAATGGAAAAGAAGAACAAAAAATTGACAAATGAAATTGACCAATCACAAATGGGTGATGTTGATATATATTTAGATTGTATATAACTGACCTGAACAGACGTTAATCCCTGCTTCACGAACATGATGAAGGGTTTCCAGGCGTTCATCATAAGTTCTTGTAGTTATAATATTAGGGTAATACTCTCTTGAGGTATCAAGGTTATGGTTATAAGCTGTAAGGCCAGCCTCCTTGAGTTGTAAAGCGTGCTGCTTCTCTAGCATTCCCAAGGTGCAGCAGACCTCCATCCCCATTCCTCTGAATGACAAATAATATAATACAGAGTAAGCTTTTAAATAGAAAAGCAAAATAGAAAAAACCAATGTCGGGCAGGCCACATTAAACTTTGATATAGTAGCAAAAATAAGGAAAAGACAACTGATTGATAAACATCAGAGATAGCCTCTTATTTCCATTTTCTAGGTTGCATTTGGAATGGAAGATTTTGAATGTGAATATGCAGAGAGTTAGTGGTACTGGAGTCTGATGCAGAAAGGGTTTCAAGTAACTCATCAAACTAGGGATTAATAATACACATCCATGACGCCATTGAACTACACCTTTCAATGCTTTTGCAGTTCATCCAAAACTTAGTATAATGATGTCTTTCTGTGGACCTAGACAGATAACATTCATTGGGTTTTCCTTCTTGCTGTCTTTAACACACACCTTTTCTGATTCTAAACTGCACAATCACATCAATACTAAAGGTCTTTTTAACCAATTTTTTCCAAAACTAATTTCAATTGCAATAATGCCATTACCAGATGCTTTTCTTTCCTTCTTTTTTCTTTTGACGACAAAAGAAGAAAATAAGAATTTGGGAACTCTCAAAATACCTAGCAAAAAGAACATCAAAAAATTGTACAATTTCTCACTCATGATATCAAATATTAACATACTTTACGAGAGCCTGATTGAATTACTCTCAACTCCTCATTGAAGGTGGCAACACTCTTGAACAACCAGCAATCTAGTAAAATTTATAGAATTATATGAATCGAAGAATGGATTTTACAGAAATAATTAAATCGTCTCTTATTAACAGGAAGTGTTTCAATCCATTCACTGTGCTATTCCACCACATTTGGAATTGTGACAGTCAGACAGTTTATAAGGAAATAGACAGTGATACAAGCTCTTGACATTGGAGGACATTCATTTTCTACCTTGACAGGTGTCCTTTGACGCAAATATACATCAATTGGATGCACTATGGTTCATTACCTTATTTCTTTCACATATTCAAGGATCTGGTTGAAGTTGGTCTTCCTTCCAACCGTGTCTCTCCATGCAGCACCCATGCAAAAACGAGTACTACCAGCCTCTTTTGCCTACAAATGGATCAGTTCAGGATAAGACTAGTTCTGCCACTTTGGATTTGAACTTCTAATTAACCATGACCACATTAGATCAGAAACCAGTCCCAGTCAACAAGTGCACAAGTAGTCAGTAAAAGCATAATTATTTGCAAATATGTAGGTATTCCTAGTAAGAATCATACTATCATGTACATTTTGCAGTGCTATTTTGTCATTTGCCTACATGCTACTAAAACTTTATTTCTTTCTGGATGCAATAACATTTTTTTGCATCTATAACACAACGTTGACAAATAGAAAATTCACTTTCACGGATATGCATGGAAGTTCATCCAACTTAAAAAAGAATATTAATTAAAAAATGTTAGTAAGGAGGCCATTAAATATGGAGGAAACGAAACAAAAGAGTTCATTACTAATTACAACATGCAGAAGCTATTCACAACTATTATACAGAAGCAGTGATCCCCTTACTGAGCAATAAATATCTTGATATCGACATACACGAATTTGTTACATTTACCCAGATTGATGAGGCAGAGAATGCCAATGCCAACAAAGGCATTTGAATAGCACAAGCTCCAGTTCTTGTGGATTACAAGCTCGCAAAAATGTTTTGTTCACCGCCAGCAATACAAAGCTACAAAACACAAATACGGATACGACACAGCATAGACACATGACATTTTTCAAAATAGTAGGACACAGACATGCCAAGGACACATTACAAGTAATTATGTTTTATGTATCAANGCTACAAAACACAAATACGGATACGACACAACATAGACACATGACATTTTTCAAAAGAGTAGGACACAGACATGCCAAGGACACATTACAAGTAATTATGTTTTATGTATCAAATGGGATAAATTTTCACAAATATAAGAATAATTGTAGTACTTTTTTTTTTTTTTGATAGGAAATGGAACTCTATATTAATAAAAATTAAAAAGTACATCAAAAATAGTTGGATAAAATCCAACCAAAAAGTAGAAATAATAAAGCAAAAAAAGAGCTAGATCATTTAGAAGGCCCAGAAATCACATGCAACTCTCCATCCTACTAAAATAGCAAAAAATAGGATTCCTTTAAATTAGTCAGAAACCTTAGTCCAAAATGACACTAGAAAATGAATATGGTCCCATAATTATGGTACTTTCATAACAAATTCAGAGCTTTTTGGCACATAAATCTTATGTCTAGTCAATTAGTGTAAATTTTTAGACCTAATGATCATAGTATTCAATAATCATTGATGTTTTTGTACACAATGTGTATAAACATACATAATCATAATAATTGCCCTTATCTTCTCAATTTCTCTTTTTCAACAAAACTTCTATACATCTTTGCTTTTATTAGTAAATTTTATGTACAACTTTAACAGGGCTAGTCTTCATAATTGTATAATATTTCATAGGATGAGATAATCATCTGTCTAATTTTTTAGGCTTTGTTAATTACAAAAAACCTGTTTATATCTTAGTAGCAGACCAGACATAAAGGACTGTCGTACAAGTTACTAAAGGAGTCTTGAACACTTGTCCAAAATTAAAATTTTATTTTGATAAGAGCATCAGACTTATGCCTAAGAGGGGTCTGAGAAGTGTTGGTGTCTAGCATGGATCTGTCGCCTTCTCAAGATTGTCCAAGCTTCTTACTCACATAGTATCAAGAATACCCATTGACCAAATTGATTGGGTAACGCCCATTCATTTCCAGGCCAGAATGGAAAGCTTAAACCAAGAAAGAAGAAGAACAGTTGGTTTTGCCAGCTTTAGGGAATTGGTTTGAATTTCCCTGCTTCCATGCTGGCATCCCTAAATATTGAAGGTTAAGCATTGTACAATGAGTTTCGTAAGCAGTGCTATCAGCAGCCAAAATACGTGTTCCAGTGAGCCAATTGGAACTCTATGTTCCTAAGGGTTGACCAATTTTTGACATGAAATAGAAGACTTCATGATGCAATCCATAAGACGCTCAAGAAAATACAAATTTAAAGATGTGAAAGATAATATAATTGACTTTCCATCAAGACAAAAATTCATATGGAACCTTGCATTCTTATTTTAAGTCAATTTGCTAGTATTAATATTTTATATGTCCTTTTAATATTTTTAGTGTCAAAGGTATTTTTGTAATTTCTAAAATTTTTAGAATAAGTCATATTTTTGGGTCAAATTCTAGTATTGAATATTCTAAAATTTAACGTCCTAGTTCTAGTTAATTTTAATTTTCTAATTTGTAGGAACCTAGTGTCTTTGAAGTTCTAGAGACTTTGGAATCCTAATCTTTTGGGATTAGGATTACTTAGAACTCTATATATAGTTAGTTTTACTTTTAATAATAGAAGAAGAGGGAGATATTCAGAATTTTGAGCAATTACATATTTCTTGAGTTGTGTGATGCAATTCTAATCCTGGGTGTAATGTCTACAGAACCCTAGGAGTGATTCCTAACCAAAAAAACTGTTCATACTACTATTCACAACCCCATTACTGTTCATGAATACTATTCACAGTCCTTGAACAACNGTCTACAGAACCCTAGGAGTGATTCCTAACCAAAAAAACTGTTCATGCTACTATTCACAACCCCATTACTGTTCATGAATACTATTCACAGTCCTTGAACAACCCTAAATAGTTCCTATTTTTTATTTTACAAAGTTGTCCTACATCAGTTTGGTTTCAAAGCTGAAAACTCTTATGTTATACGACTTAAATATTGATATATGATGATGGAGATCCAAAATTTTGATGGAAGGGATGATTCTACAATATTCTCTAGTTAGCTTGTTTCTATAGAGAACTATTTTATTAGGTATAATTTCTCAGATGAGAGAAGAGTAAGGCTTGCCAAGATGAAACTTGTAGGCTTGGCAAAAATTTAGTAGTTTGGTGTTAAAGGAGATATAAGAAGATTGGAACAATCTCCTATAAACACATGGCAAAAGATGAAAGCTAAGCTTCAACAGAAGTATATGCCCTCAAACTATAGTAGCAAGTTATGCAAACAACTTATTAATCTGCAACAAGGTAACCTATCTGTTACAGAGTATATTCAAAGATTTGAAGAACTAATGTTGAAAAACTATATCGTAGAAAAACCTTGCCAAATAATTGTTCAATTCAAGGCTGGTTTAAGAGCAAATATAAAGACAGAAATACTTGGGCAGCCACTATACAACGTAGAGCATGCATTCCAAGTGGCACTTGGTACAGAGATATACCTAAATTTCCTTCACCAAGTAGGTATATCAAGGGTTTCTTCTTCGCAAAGGGGTAAAACTTAAAGTTATTTAGATTTTATTGTGAAACTAGAGAAGATTCATCAAAGGCAGCCCAAAGCAACAACTGATCGAATAATTCAAGATAAAGGAAATTAAGTAGAAGAATCAACACAATCCCAAGCAACTACACTACTTACTTGTCCAGAGGCTAAGATCCCAAGCGATGATATTCTTCATGGATATGGTAGATTGAGGGTACTAGCCAATTCTGCAATCCTGCAATGTTGATGCAACAATAGATTGCAATGGCTTTAAAATAGGGAAGCTCATGCAGTTAAGCAATGCCATAGAGGAAAATCAGCATAGCCCCTTCCCTCAATGTTAGAAGGGTGACACGAATATATCTAATGGGCTGGTCTAACCAGAAGACAAGACACATCCTAGTGGGGAAAGTGGCATAGGGTTTTCGAGTCTCATCCAGCAATCAGTTGGACAATCTAGATTTTCCAATTTAGGTAGCAATGGGCCAACGCTAGGCCTTGAAGATATGTATGAGTCAGTAGCTCAACCATCCTTGAGGTTCTCTGTAAGCACTTCTTTATGCTCTCCAAATCCTATATCGTCTTTTCCTGGTGAGGTTGCCAAACGAAAAGAACATAACAAAGTTCCTCTCTTGCAACAAGGGCAGAAGACGAGACATTTTGCCGAAGCCCTCAAGGCTGGCCTTAAAATTGGTTCAGAGGCAAATAAAGGGATAATTTCTCAGCCACTCATTGCAAGGCTTCCTGCCGAAGGACGGGGCCGCCATCAATTACTCCCACAATACTGGCCAAGGATTACTAACGAAGAGTTGCAGAAGTTATCCAGAGATTTAAATTCCACTATTGTGTCATTGTTTGAGAAGGTTTTAAGCGCTAGTGATGCTGGTCAAATTGGTTGTTTGGTCCTACCCAAAGCATGTGTTGAAGCTTATAGTTCTAGTTAATTTTAGTTTTCTAATTTGTAGGAATATAGTGTCTTTGAAGTTCTAAAGACTTTGAAATCCTAATCTTTTGGGATTAGGATTACTTAGAACTCTATATATAGTTAGTGTTACTTTTAATAATAGAAGAAGAGGGAGATGTTCAAATTTTTTCTTTGTTCCCTCAATTAGAGAAGAAAATGAGACATAATTTTAACGCTTCTCAGAGACAACTACATATACAAGTTCAAAGTTTTTGGACTTTCATACTACAACACTTTAAAACTCGAGGTCGAGTTTTCTTAAACCAGGAGAGAATGATGCAATTCATAAGATGCTCAAAAAAACACAAATTCGAAGATGTGAAAGATAATGTAATTGATTTTTCATCAAGACAAAGATCCATATGGAACCTTGCATTCTTATTTTAAGTCAATTTGCTANACTTTCCATCAAGACAAAGATTCATATGGAACCTTGCATTCTTATTTTAAGTCAATTTACTAGTATTAATATTTTATATGTCCTTTTAATATTTTTAGTGTCAGGGGTATTTTTATAATTTCCAAAATTTTTGGAATAGGTCATATTTTTNTTCTTATTTTAAGTCAATTTGCTAGTATTAATATTTTATATGTCCTTTTAATATTTTTAGTGTCAGGGGTATTTTTATAATTTCCAAAATTTTTGGAATATGTCATATTTTTGGGTCAAATTCTAATATTGAATATTCTAGAATTTAAAATACTAGTTCTAGTTAATTTTAGTTTTCTAATTTGTAGCGACCTAGTGTCTTTGAAGTTCTAAAGACTTTGGAATCCTAATTTTTTGGAATTAGAATTACTTAAAACTCTGTATATAGTTAGTGTTACTTTTAATAATAGAAGAAAAGGGAAATATTCAAAATTTTGAGCAATTATATTTTTCTTGAGTTGTGTGATGCAATTATAATCCTGGGTGTGATGGCTACCGAACCCTAGGAGTGATTCCTAACCAAAATTACTGTTCACGCTACTATTCACAGCCACATTACTGTTCATGAGTACTGTTCACAGTCCCTGAACAGCCCCTAAATAGTCGTTATTTTTTATTTTACAAAGTTGTCCAACATCACTTCAACAAAAGTTCAATTTCTTGCCATATTCGACCATAAGCCAAACAACTATATTAACAAAGAACACAAAATCATACTAGATCAGAATTTCAGAGAAAAGCAAGAGAGAAACTCATGCATATTTTGCATAATACCACAGAGAAAAAAAAATATTCCCATCATCCCAATATCATAGGGCATGTTTCTTGTTTGGTGCGTCCCAGATATAGAGTCTAGTTTCAAAAGTTATGGTACTTTTTCATGCAACATTCCCCAAATATTCCGCCATTACAGATTCATGGTAAGTTCAAACAAAGTGAATTTTCAAGTGTAAAGAGAGGGTGATGTTGGAAATTTAAGGTTTTTCTCCACAATTTAATCCCATTCCTTATAAATCCAAATTCCAAAAAAGGGAGCCAATGTTTTGGGACGGACAGGGTGACAGTTCTTGATGTTTTAACATCTTTCTCACATGTTTCAGTAACCAGCAACCCAGCCGTTACCGTTACAAGTTAATCCAGATTTGGGAAGAAGTTTCCATTTCATGCAGCAAGATTGNGAACGGACAGGGTGACAGTTCTTGATGTTTTAACATCTTTCTCACATGTTTCAGTAAACAGCAACCCAGCCGTTACAAGTTAATCCAGATTTGGGAAGAAGTTTCCATTTCATGCAGCAAGATTGAGAAAACCCAAACTCTCCTCATTGCAGTAGGGACAGAGCCGTGATTTTAACTCGAGGGGGCTAATAGTGTAACCATAAGTTTGTATCGATGGCTTATCATCAATGTTAGCACAGCCTATGAGAATAAATTTTCATACAATACACGATTGTTATCTGTTTTTAACAAAATTGAGAAATTAATACAAACTTGTCAAATTAATTAGATTAAAAACTAGTTCCAATCAATTCGTACAAAATCAACAATTTGGGCTCAATTTCATTTCATAGTTGCTGGAGTACAAAATTTTGTTCTGCCTCTAGAAGAGTGAAAATCTAAACAAAATAAGATAGAGAGTGAGTAAATTTGCTAAATATATATTCCATACTGTTTTGGACACTCTAAATGTAAGGTTTGGGTAAATATGTTTTGTCCTCCGAATTATGACATTGATTTCACTTTATCCATCGATTATTGCTTTGAACACAGGTTGCATCATTAGCCATTCAAATCGGTGACGTTTTGCTCAAGTTGTTGAATTTTGTTATGTTATGTGTTATTTTTAGACTAAAGGTAATTTTGTACTTTGTGATTACATATAAAAGTTGTGTAACCTAACACACTACTCTCCTTTCTCAACTCTTCTCTTCCCTAAACCAAATTACTTTTACAATCTAACTAATTTTGATTTAGCATAAAATCTTATATTTTGGACGAAAATCGTCAAAGAGGTATTTGAATGATTGTTAGTGAAATGTCTTTGAATCCATAGGATAAACGAAATCAAGGTCACAATTTAAGGACTTAAATCATAAGTTTGACAGCTTGAGGGATCGCTAAAGTAAAATTAAAAACAGAATTTTAAGGTTAAAGTATATCTTTGAGATTTTAGAGGTATAAAAGATAATTTCAAAAACTTGAGGGGGCCATGGCCCCCCTTGGCCCAAGCACAGGTCTGCCATTGTATCCTAGTGCTGCAATCAGAAATGCATTCCATGAATGCAAATGATTTAGTCATACTAAATCATTTGGGTCTATTAGAAACCCATGAGAATTTAAAAATGATGAAAAATAGCACCTGCTTTGCCGCCTCCATAACAGCATCCTTGTTCATAAGCCTTTGCGCTTTCAATCCAGTGTCATATCTGGAGGACTGAGGACAATATGAACAATCCTCACTGCATCCACCCGTCTTGATAGATAAAAGAGTACACTGCTGCACTTCCCTGAAGTTGTGAGCATGTCTATGCACTTGAGCCTACAAAACCATTAATATCAATTCAGATTACCCATCTCAATGCAGCAATCATAGTATTGATGATAGCATTCCTGTTCAAGAATATGATATAAAGATCCAAGACGGACAATAAGAACATAAACAAGAATTGAAAAATTAATTATACTAGCAAATTTTGAACAATGAATAAAATTGGAGGCGGCTTCAGCATTTCAAATTATTTCCACAATGTATGCACTAAACTCTGGAGGAAAACTGCAGCCATCACACATTCATCTTTTCATGCATTTGACTTGTTCGGTGCTTTATATACAGCTCGGATCAAGGCTGTCAGTCATTGCCGTGAAGAGAGCAATCCCACATCTAAAAATTAAGTATACCAAGGATGGTTTATAGGTTTGAGGTGCCACTCCACCCATTGCCAATTGGGTGATGATGCCGATTTGCACCTCAGCATTCCAGTGTCTAAGAGAAGATCTAGAACATACTTTCTCTGAGAAAGAACAATATCTTTGCTACTACGGACAACCTCAATCCCAAGAAAGTATCGCAAAAATCCAAGATCCTTTACATCGAAGGCCTTCCCAAGGTCTACCTTAACCTGCGCAATCCCAGAAATATCATCTCCAANTGAAGTATTTTGAAGGGCCCGATATACCTCGGCAACAGCTTTCCCCGCTTTTCGAACCTGACCACTCCCCTCTTAGGCATCACCTTTAAGNAAGATCTAGAACATACTTTCTCTGAGAAAGAACAATATCTTTGCTGCTACGGACAATCTCAATCCCAAGAAAGTATCGCAAAAATCCAAGATCCTTTACATTGAAGGCCTTCCCAAGGTCTACCTTAACCTGCGCAATCCCAGAAATATCATCTCCAATAATAATAATATCATCAACATATACCAAAAGGATGACAAACTGTCCGGAAGTATTCCGTCGAATGAAACAGGTATGATCAGAATGACATCGGGTGAACCCTAAACGTACAACTACATCACTAAAGCGAGAGAACCAGGTTCGTATTGTGNAGAAGTATTGATTGTTTCAGTCCATAAAGAGACTTATGTAGTCGAAAAACCTTTCCACCATACTCCCCCTCACCACGAAAGCCCGGTGGTGCATCCATATAANGACTGTTTCAGTCCATAAAGAGACTTACGTAGTTGACAAACCTTTCCACCATACTCCCCCTCACCACGAAAGCCCGGTGGTGCATCCATATAANCTTGGGATCCATAACTTAACAAAATTTAGACAGAGTCTCCTTTGTACAAGGAGCTCTACTCAAAACGCAACCTGTACAACATTGACCACACCGGGTCTATCTATCCATTCACAATTGTATAGTCTCGAATACTACCNGAGGCCAAGAGTATTCCGCAGCCAGAGAAATAATCAGTCAAACAGTAGTCAATTTTGCCANGTGACCAAGAGTATTCCGCAGCCAGAGAAATAATCAGTCAAACAGTAGTCAATTTTGCCACGAGAGCAAAGATAGCACCAAAATCACGGTCTGGTACCTAAGTAAAGCCCTTCGCCACAAGCCTAGCCTTGTAACGATCAATAGTACCATCTGCAAGAAATTTCAGGGTATAAACCCAGTGACAACCAATAGGCTTCACCCCTGAAGGTAAAGAGACAAGATCCCGCGTATGATTACGCTGAAGAGTGTCCATCTCTGTCTACATNGCCTGGTACCTAAGTAAAGTCTTTCGCCACAAGCCTAGCCTTATAACGATCAATAGTACCATCTGCAAGAAATTTCAGGGTATAAACCCAGTGACAACCAATAGGCTTCACCCCTGAAGGTAAAGAGACAAGATCCCGCGTATGATTACGCTGAAGAGTGTCCATCTCTGTCTACATGACACGAATCCACTGGGGCTTTCGCATAGCCTCTGAAATAGAGTGAGGAACCGGCATATCTGATAAGACTATAGTATAAGCTCGAAAAGTAGGAGACAGATCACCATAAAAAATATAAGCAAAGATCGGATATCAAATTCTGGCGGTCCAATCATAACGAACAACTGGACGACGATCACGCCGCGGATAACGACGCCCTNTGCATGACAAGAACCCACTGGGGCTTTCGCATAGCCTCTGAAATAGAGTGAGGAACCGGCATATCTGATAAGACTATAGTATAAGCTCGAAATGTAGGAGACAGATCACCATAAAAAATATAAGCAGAGATCGGTCCAATCATAACGAACAACTGGACGACGATCACGCCGCGGATAACGACGCCCTAAATCATCATCCTCCACTGATAATGTCTCATTAGGTAAAACAACTGGCTCAATACCTATAATCTCATCAGTACTAACAATAGGTGCATCAATATGCTCAATGAACTGAGAAGTATTACCTGCATCGCCTGAGGTAGAGAGGACATCAGCAAGGGGATGAGAGCGAGGACGACAAACATAAACCTGCAAAAGAAGAGAGACTGGTGACACTGTACTGACAAGGATGAGTGGCTTTGGAGGNAGTACCTACAATCTCATCAGTACTAACAATAGGTGCATCAATATGCTCAATTAACTGAGAAGTATTACCTGCATCGCCTGAGGTAGAGAGGACATCAGCAAGGGGATGAGAGCGAGGACGACAAACATAAACCTGCAAAAGAAGAGAGACTGGTGACACTGTACTGACAAGGATGAGTGGCTTTGGAGGAGGAGAGACAGATGACTCTGTAGTGATAGTAACCAATAGCTATGACTCCGGTGGTAATAAAAAATCAAAGAGAGTATCATCAACTGGAGGGGCAGACACAGGACTGAAAGAAAAATAAGGAATATGTTCAAGTAAGATAACATCTAGACTGTGATACATACGTCGCTTGACAGGATCATAACACCGATACCCCTTAGACTGATGACAATAGCCCACAAAGATACAACGAATCATTTTATCATCAAACTTATGACGAGTAGGAGACCGATCCTAAACAAAACATGTGCAGCCAAAAACATGAGGGGGACCAGAAAAAATGTCCGTTCAGGGAATAAGACTTGTAAGGGAGCCCTATGCTGAAAAACACGACTCGGTGTACGATTGCACAAAAAGGTAGAAGTCAAAACAGCAAAATGTCAATAAGATTTTGGTACCCTCATACCTCTAAGCATACAACGTACTATCCCTATCAAACTCCTATTTTTCCTTTCAGTAACTCCATTTTGCTCAGAAGTATAAGGACAAGTGAGCTGCTGAAGGATACCCTGAGAAGAAAGGTAAGACACTAAGGCATCAGACACATATTCTTTGGCATTATCCGAACGAAATGCACGAACAATGACATCGAACTGTGTCTTAATTATCTGAAGAAATTGAGTAATGACAGGGAGTACATCAGACTTCATATGCAAAATGTAGACCCGAGTACAACAGGTAAGGTCATCTATAAATGTCACATAATATCGGACACCTGACAGAGCAGTAACAGGAGAGGGTCCCCAAATATCCGAGTGTATTAGGTCAAATGGTTCGGGTGACTGGTGTATGCGAGGAATATAACTGGTCTGAACATGTTTTGATAGGGAACATATAACACAGTCAAATTTACCACTAACACAAGCTTTGCTCAAAGCAGGAAATAACATACATAAATATTTAAAATTTATATGCCCAAAACGGTCATGCCACAACTGAACAATTTGTGATAAAAAATCATAACGATAAGTATTAGATAAAATACTAGCATGTAGGCTAGGAACAGATAAAGACAAAGCAGGTGATGGAGGTGGAGGTGGAGAAACTGGTAAAACCGAAGATGGATCGCCTAAATAATACAATTCATCTCTCTCATGTCCCCTAATAATAATTCTCCTGGTACTCAGGTCCTACAAATAATACGAATCAGATAAGAACACAATCGCACAGTAAAAATCTCTGGCTAACTGATGTACAGATAATAGATTCATGGCCAGTTTTGGCACATGAAACACAGAACGTAATGTAAAGTCATCTGGGAGGCGGACTGTATCCCTACTAACAATAGGGGCATATGTACCATCTGCTAACTGAACTTGAGTATGTAACTGCTCGTCAAAAGAGATGAAATGATGGACCTCACCTGCCATATGACCATTAGCACCCAAGTCCAGCATCCAAAGAGAAGAAGGATTGGCGCAAGTATGAAAGACATGAGGTATACCTGTAGTAATGGCAGTAGTAGTAGTCGAACCTTGAGAAATCAAGGCTGACATAAGTATATCCAAACGAAAAGTGATAGTATCCATATCACTCTGCCAAGGAGGAGCAGTAGCACTAGCAGTAGTAGCAGGAGCAATGACTGTAGGTGGTGATGCCTTAGCAATGGCAGTAGTATGGCTGCGAGAAGGCGGCTTAAGCTCCGAATAGAGCTTCCAACAAGTAGCCCTGAAATGTCCTAGTCAGCTACAATAATCACACTGACGGAAATCCCCATATCTACGCTGATGTAGGGTACCCTGACGGCGTTGGGCCGAGCGCTGTCGACCCCTATACCCGGTGGAAATACTAACAAATGTCTCAACGGTTGGGATCTCAACTCCCTCAGTAGTAGTCATATCATCAATAATACTAGGGCACTCGTGACAGAAAAACAACTCTAAAATAAATAGAGGAATAAAATAAGAGAGAACAATAAATCTCTAGTCGAACAGTAGCGACAAATAAAGAAAGTCCAGAAAACTCCCAAATAATCAGGTCACGATGCCCAAAAATCTAATAAATATAAATAAATGATCTACTACATCAAGAGCATATCAACGAAGAAGAGAATTCAACCCCTCTTTACAAAGTCCTAGATACTACAGCCTGGCAATACTGTGACGAAGAATGCGAANACAAAGTCCTAGATACTACAGCCTGGCAATACTGTGACGAAGAATGCGAAGGACGAAGCCACAAAAATCGCGACCCAATAGTGGGCTGATGAATGGGCTGGTCTGTGGTAAGTGACCCAGTAGTGGGCTGGTTTGGGCTGTNAAGAAATTGAGTAATGACAGGGAGTACATCAGACTTCATATGCAAAATGTAGACCCAAGTACAACAGGTAANCAGACACATATTCTTTGGCATTATCCGAACGAAATGCACGAACAATGACATCGAACTGTGTCTTAATTATCTGAAGAAATTGAGTAATGACAGGGAGTACATCAGACTTCATATGCAAAATGTAGACCCAAGTACAACAGGTAAGGTCATCTATAAATGTCACATAATATCGGGCACCTGACAGAGCAGTAACAGGAGAGGGTCCCCAAATATCTGAGTGCATTAGGTCAAATGGTTCGGGTGACCGGTGTATGCGAGGAATATAACTGGTCCAAACATGTTTTGATAGGGAACATATAACACAGTCAAATTTACCACTAACACAAGCTTTGCTCAAAGTAGGAAATAACATACATAAATATTTAAAATTTATATGCACAAAACGGTCATGCCACAACTGAACAGTTTGTGATGAAAAATCGTAACGATAAGTATTAGATAAAATACTAGCATGTAGACTAGGAACAGATAAAGACAAAGCAGGTGATGGAGGTGGAGGTGGAGAAACTGGTAAAACTGAAGATGGATCGCCTAAATAATACAATTCATCTCTCTCATGTCCCCTAATAATAATTCTCCTGGTACTCAGGTCCTACAAATAATACGAATCAGATAAGAACACAATCGCACAGTAAAAATCTCTGGCTAACTGATGTACAGATAATAGATTCATGGCCAGTTTTGGCACATGAAACACAGAACGTAATGTAAAGTCATCTGGGAGGCGGACTGTATCCCTACTAACAATAGGGGCATATGTACCATCTGCTAACTGAACTTGAGTATGTAACTGCTCGTCAAAAGAGATGAAATGATGGACCTCACCTGCCATATGACCATTAGCACCCAAGTCCAGCATCCAAAGAGAAGAAGGATTGGCGCAAGTATGAAAGACATGAGGTATACCTGTAGTAATGGCAGTAGTAGTAGTCGAACCTTGAGAAATCAAGGCTGACATAAGTATATCCAAACGAAAAGTGATAGTATCCATATCACTCTGCCAAGGAGGAGCAGTAGCACTAGCAGTAGTAGCAGGAGCAATGACTGTAGGTGGTGATGCCTTAGCAATGGCAGTAGTATGGCTGCGAGAAGGCGGCTTAAGCTCCGAATAGAGCTTCCAACAAGTAGCCCTGAAATGTCCTAGTCAGCTACAATAATCACACTGACGGAAATCCCCATATCTACGCTGATGTAGGGTACCCTGACGGCGTTGGGCCGAGCGCTGTCGACCCCTATACCCGGTGGAAATACTAACAAATGTCTCAACGGTTGGGATCTCAACTCCCTCAGTAGTAGTCATATCATCAATAATACTAGGGCACTCGTGACAGAAAAACAACTCTAAAATAAATAGAGGAATAAAATAAGAGAGAACAATAAATCTCTAGTTGAACAGTAGCGACAAATAAAGAAAGTCCAGAAAACTCCCAAATAATCAGGTCACGATGCCCAAAAATCTAATAAATATAAATAAATGATCTACTACATCAAGAGCATATCAACGAAGAAGAGAATTCAACCCCTCTTTAAAAAGTCCTAGATACTACAGCCTGGCAACACTGTGACGAAGAATGCGAAGGACGAAGCCACAAAAATCTCGACCCAATAGTGGGTTGATGAATGGGCTGGTCTGTGGTAAGTGACCCAGTAGTGGGCTGGTTTGGGCTGTGGACTGGTATGTAGTATATTGGGTTTGGGTTGGACAGTGACCTAGCTGGAGATAATGATGTTTCGGTGCAGCAGGCAGTCGGTGTGGCCTGGGCAATGATTGGTTTTGGTATGGGGCAGTTGATGGGATGCAGCAGGCTGTCGCAGGTCGGTTTGGTTGGGCGGCTGATGGCAGGGTGGTTTTGGTAGTGACTGGGTTGGTGGGCAGTGCTTTGGGTTGGTGGTTTTGTCAGTGGGCAGTGACTGTTTTGCTTGAAGGTAGTTTGCCAGTGAGGCAGTCATGGTGGAGGCTAGGGTTAGGTTAAGGTTAGGGTTTAGCTCTAATACTAACTTGAAATATGTAGAAGAGAGAAAAAGGGATACAAATTAAGTGTAGAGTCCCGTATATATAGCCAATGAAAGTTACAATAAAGATAAAAAGGTAAAAAAGGAAAAACTTAATAAACCCTAATAAACTAAGCTACTATATCTCCAACACATTGTTTTCTATTGTATTCATTTAGTTTCTCATAAACACGTTATGTTAACTTTTCTTCTAATCATGCTCTCAGTTACCTCCAACACATTCAGATAACTAAAATACAACACTCCTTGCCCATTTTCAAAACATTGTGGTCCGGACACAGCAAATTGCTCAAGCAAAATGCCCGGCAAGTTTTACTTCGATTGTCAACTATTTAATGCAACCCTCATTCTTTAACCAAGCTTGAAACTGGATTCATAGAAAAAAAAAAATAGATATTAAACACAGGTGAATTTGCAAAGTAAATTCTCATTTTCTCATTTTGTTGGATTCTTCCATTTCGCCACTCAATCATCCAATTACCCAACTCTGGTCACCAGTTTTTGAGAAAGAAAACCTCTCAGATTTATGAAAATGAGCTTTTAAAGTAAAACATTTATCAATTTAAGCTATCTACATGATTAAAAAAAAAAAGGTAACTTTGTCTTCAATTAGGAAAACTTAATAGGCATTCTATCTCATATTGTTCATTTTAAATATAATTAAGTACAGAGTGAGAAAAAAATAGTATTTTAACAGAAATTAAAAGTATTACTTGCGGTGGTTGTTAATTGGCCGCTCAAAAGCAATAATCAGACCATAAAACACGCGCGCGTGCGCACACACATTAATGCAGGCACAGTTACTCATTCTGAAAATGGAAATACATTTTCCAGATGGTTTCCGAGAATCCAAGGGAAAATAATTGAACCCGCAATATCTTCAATTACTATTTCCTTTTCAAGCCAAGTTCACTTTTCTTTTAGCCACTTTTTCCCAGAATCCAAACAGAAACTTTCAATGTAACCCACTGCCCACACAACAAAACAGATATATATATATATATATAGAGAGAGAGAGAGAGAGAAACTGACTCCATGGAACAGGAGATCGAGAAGAGGAGAGTCATAGATGGACTTGATCTCGTCCCTGGACCATTCGTTTCTGGGTCCTTCTCTGATAGTCCTCTCTGCTTCAATGGACGCAGCTGATGAGAATGATGCCGACGAAGAGGTGGAATACAATGACGACGACCCAATTGAACGTCGACCCGCACGAATTGATCTGATCAGAATCATCTTCTTGTATGTATCTTAGCAATGTAAAGTGAGAGAAAGAAGCAGCTAAGTGTTGGAGATACTATATCTCTCTCGTCCCTCTNAGCAATGTAAAGTGAGAGAAAGAAGCAGCTAAGTGTTGGAGATACTATATCTCTCTCCTCCCTCTCCTCTCCTCTCCTCTCTAGCAAGCGAGAGTTTCTTGGTATGTCCGCAGTTGTGCTCCAACTACCTCTTTTTGACCTTTTAAAAGAAAGGAGATTTGTCGAATGGTGCACTCTTAATACGGACGAGAGGTTAGAGTTGGTCACCCACATTAGGTCTATCACTGCCATTAAACCAAAGTCAGTGAAGTAAATTTAATGACACAGAACTAAAACCACTCTCATACTTTTTTTTATTGGAATCGATTGTTCGATAACTGGAATTTAGATGAGATTTGATTATGTTTTATAAAATTTTTAAAAGATTTTTATTTAAATTGATGAATTTTAAATAATCTTATNGAGAGTTTCTTGGTATGTCCGCAGTTGTGCTCCAACTACCTCTTTTTGACCTTTTAAAAGAAAGGAGATTTGTCGAATGGTGCACTCTTAATACGGACGAGAGGTTAGAGTTGGTCACCCACATTAGGTCTATCACTGCCATTAAACCAAAGTCAGTGAAGTAAATTTAATGACACAGAACTAAAACCACTCTCATACTTTTTTTTATTGGAATCGATTGTTCGATACCTGGAATTTAGATGAGATTTGATTATGTTTTATAAAAATTTTAAAAGATTTTTATCTGAATTGACAAATTTTAAATAATCTTACTATTTCGATTTGTGAACTAAAGACAACAAACTTAAATAGTGAACTAAAAGCTATCATTCTCTCTCTTTATATGATACATGTTTCGTTATATATTATGAACGGAAGAAGAGCTGCATTCTTCAATCTACTACTTTTAATTTAATGTCATTGAGTTCACTGTCGTGTAGTTCATTGTCGGTGGTGATAGTGGTGGCGTTGAGTGATGGTGGATTTCTATTGAAGAAGAGTTGCATTTACCTGTGAGAAAAAAATAATGGCTCTCGTTCGATTTCGGTTGGACAAAGCGCAAGACACTGGGGTAATATTCTCATATAAAAAAAAAACTAGTTTGGATTACATGACAAAAAAATTGAGGTGAACTGGACNTTCTCTCTCTTTATATGATACATGTTTCGTTATATATTATGAACGGAAGAAGAGCTGCATTCTTTAATCTACTACTTTTAATTTAATGTCATTGAGTTCACTGTCGTGTAGCTCATTGTCGGTGGTGATAGTGGTGGCGTTGAGTGATGGTGGATTTCTATTGAAGAAGAGTTGTATTTACCTGTGAGAAAAAAATAATGGCTCTCATTCGACTTCGGTTGGACAAAGTGCAAGACACGGGTAATATTCCCATATAAAAAAAAAACCTAGTTTGGACTACATGACAAAAAAATTGAGGTGAACTGGACCTTATGCCTTAAAAAGTATATGTCTAAACTTATTGATAAATTAGGGGCGAAATTTGTAGTTTTTAATAATTCTTACTTTGAAAAAAAAAAGTAATTTATGATTAATTTATAAAATATACACTTATTTTTTATTTGGTCCCAAAATTTTTATTGCAACAATTACATCCTTAAAAGTTTAGTTGAATTTTAATTTAGTCATTTTTTTCCAAATTTATTAATTTATTATAACAAAAATACCTCATAGGACTTGTCCATAAAAATATATTTGTTCAATAAAAAATTCTCTCTTAGATACACTTGTATCTCTGAATCTATCTCACAGTTTACCTAAAATTGTTACNCTGGAACTTATGCCTTAAAAAGTATATGTCTAAACTTATTGATAAATTAGGGGCGAAATTTGTAGTTTTTAATAATTCTTACTTTGAAAAAAAAAGTAATTTATGATTAATTTATAAAATATACACTTATTTTTTATTTGGTCCCAAAATTTTTATTGCAACAATTACATCCTTAAAAGTTTAGTTGAATTTTAATTTAGTCATTTTTTTCCAAATTTATTAATTTATTATAACAAAAATACCTCATAGGACTTGTCCATAAAAATATATTTGTTCAATAAAAAAACCTCTCTTAGATACACTTGTATCTCTGAATCTATCTCACAGTTTACCTAAAATTGTTATTTTTTTATTTTGTATTTTTGGTTTACCACCATGTTATCCAAGTCACATGTTAGTTATGAAAGATCATTTATTCGTAATAAAGTAGAGATTTGGATGTAAGGACAAAATCAAAATTTAATCAAATTTTGAAGTATTTGATTATTATAATTAAAACTTTAATGACAAAATAGAAATCAAATACATATTTTAAGGGTATGAATTTTAATTTACCCCCAAAAAAAATACTTCTTTTTGTTTTGCCTTTTTAGGTCAATTACATTTTATACCTGGAATTTTCTTTAATGTCCAATTTATATCATAAAAGATTAAAATTTTGATCTCTGTTTTTATTATTATTATTATTTTCTATACTTAGTTATTTGTATATTACCTTAGTTTTAAGTATTTAACACTAGATTTTTTTTACTCTGCTTTATAAAATGATAAAATCATACNTCGTAATAAAGTAGAGATTTGGATGTAAGGACAAAATCAAAATTTAATCAAATTTTGAAGTATTTGATTATTATAATTAAAACTTTAATGACAAAATAGAAATCAAATACATATTTTAAGGGTATGAATTTTAATTTACCCCCAAAAAAAATACTTCTTTTTGTTTTGCCTTTTTAGGTCAATTACATTTTATACCTGGAATTTTCTTTAATGTCCAATTTATATCATAAAAGATTAAAATTTTGATCTCTGTTTTTATTATTATTATTATTTTCTATACTTAGTTATTTGTATATTACCTTAGTTTTAAGTAGTTAACACTAGATTTTTTTTACTCTGCTTTATAAAATGATAAAATCATACTGTATGCTACCTTTTTATATGATTGCAAGTACTTTGTGAGAATTTTATCTATATAATAAAATACAATATAATTTAAATATCAAAAGATAAATAAAATAATTTTTTTTTTTTGCAGTTGAGATCATTTTAAATTTTACTTTAAAGTTAATCTAACAGCTAATATTAACATTTCAAATTTAATACAAAAAATAAGCCCTTAAATGTGTGTTTGAAGTGATTTTTAAAAATATTTCTAGAAATTATTTTTTATAAGTATTTAAAAAAAAAAATTAATGTTTGANCTGTTTTTATTATTATTATTATTTTCTATACTTAGTTATTTGTATATTACCTTAGTTTTAAGTAGTTAACACTAGATTTTTTTTACTCTGCTTTATAAAATGATAAAATCATACTGTATGCTACCTTTTTATATGATTGCAAGTACTTTGTGAGAATTTTATCTATATAATAAAATACAATATAATTTAAATATCAAAAGATAAATAAAATAATTTTTTTTTTTTGCAGTTGAGATCATTTTAAATTTTACTTTAAAGTTAATCTAACAGCTAATATTAACATTTCAAATTTAATACAAAAAATAAGCCCTTAAATGTGTGTTTGAAGTGATTTTTTAAAAATATTTCTAGAAATTATTTTTTATAAGTATTTAAAAAAAAATTAATGTTTGAAATTACCCCACCACTACCTCTACCACCACCACCCCTATTGCTCCACCACCATCACCACTGACACCACCCCCACCCCCACCCCCACCCCCATCACTATCGTCGCCACCACTATCACTATCGCTATCCTACCATACCCACCACCGCACCACCGCCGCTACCACCACCATCACCACTTCCATTACCTCACCACCACCATAACCATTACCAACACCGCCCCTCACTACCACCACCATCCCACCATCATCACTACCACTACAACCACTATCTCGCCACTACCACCACTTCCACCGCCCCACCACTACCACCGTTGTCGCACTATACCATCATCACCATCATTGTCGCACCTTACCACCACCGCTACTATCCCACCGCCCCACCACCACCACCACCACCCCCACCCCCATGACCATCACAATTACCACCACCTTCACTAACCCACCATCGCCACCGCCACTGCCCCACCTCCACCACCATCGTCACCCACCACCGATTACTACCATCATCGTCCATGATCATTACTCATCATCATCGTCATCTTATTTTTATACTTATTACCATTACCATCATCATTCCACTACCGCTATCACCCACCGTCAGCACTCATCGTCCCCCAACATCACCACGGCCCACCGTCACCTACCCCACCACACCCTACCACCACCATCATCTATCATCGCTCACTATTACAACCACCCACTGTCACATATTCCCACCGTACTTACTATTGTCGTCATTCGCCACCATCAATAACACTGTCACCTAGAAGCATCTATCGTCGCTCACCACCACCATCATCACAGCCCACCACCACTATCGTCATCCCCAACACCACCATCATTGTCATCCACCACCACCCATATCCACTATTACCATCGTTATCACCCACGGTTGTCACTATCATAATCGTTAGTCAAAACTCAATACTATCATCACAATTGCCACCCCACGATTGCTATCATTACCACGGTCGTCGTCTTATCCACCAAAACCATCACTGTCTCCTACCATCGCCACTATCATCTACCATCACTACCATTGCTCACTCCCACTACAAATCGGTATTTAAATTTCTTTATCTTTCTTCTTGTGATTTGATTTTAGGTGTAAATACAAATATGTTGACTATTTTTTTTATTATTCCGTGCCTTTAAACACGGGGAATAACTAATTCTTTTATAATATAAATTTAAAGTATAGTGATCTTTAGGGGTACAAAATATTATTTTTCCTTTCTTTTTTGGTTGGTTGAGCTCCAAAAGAATCACAGTTATGTCATGCCAAACATGCACGTGTATTTTTTCATTTCTTTCAATTTTTCATTCATGCCATATATATATATATAAAGGTTTTCGTACTTTGCACCATAAAAAATTTTAAAATTCTCACTTTATACTCTTAAAAATTAAATTTCTCACATTGCGCATTCAATGTACCAAAAGTGTTATAATTTAACCCCTCTATTAGCATTTTGCTAATTTTTTTGTCAATGTCAATGAGTTGATTTTTAACAGGAAAAATAATATAAGTTAATAGAATAACCACATTACAATACTTTTGATACATTAAGAGTGCATTGTGAAAAAATTAATCTTTGAAGGTATAAAATAAAAATTTTGAAAATTTTCAGGATATAAAGTACTAAAAACTCTTTTTTTATGTTTGGAATGAATGAAAAACCGAAAGAAATAAAAAAATACATGTGTATATTTTATCATTTTATCCACAACTGAATTGAATATATATATATATATATTATGGAGTAGATCAACGTAATATATGTTTACTTTTCCATCATTGTTAAATATAATATTTTATTCATCTTTCCACTTTTTCATTCTTTTACTTTTTTATCATATGAAATATAACATTTTTCAGCGTAAAATGCGCACAATATTATTTTGTGTCAATTTTCTAACTTTTAAAGTGGTCAATATAAATTAATGACTAACCTTTATATGGGTAAATGGAAAAAAGAAAAGATGATAATCCAAACCATTAATATAGTGTGATAATCCAATTTAACCTTTTAATTATCAATTTTGTTTTATTTCTACCTTCAGATCAAATTGGACTACTCTCCGATAAATCTAACAGTGAAAATATATGGAATGACCTCAATTGAGACGAAATTAATAGTCAAGGGATTAAATTGAGACAATTAAAAATTTAAGGACCAAGTTAAAATAGAAGGCAAAGTTTAGAGACTAATTACAATATTTACCCGAAAGTAAAATATAATTTAAGAGAGGCAACTGAATTTATTACAAGATAAAAGAAAAGATTGAAATACAGTTACTCATATTATTAAAACAATAATACCACTTAGATTTATTTTTTTGACATAATACGTCGACTTGATTCATCACAATCATTGGATTGATTTGCAGGTTTCAATAAATATTGAGATTTTCTATTAATCCAACAATTATAAATAATTAAATCAATAAATTAAATCTAAATAACTTCTTCTCAGAACTCATCGACAACAACATAAGTGGATCGAAGATTTGGAGCAGCCGGCGCATGGAAAGCCCCTGCTGGAGCATTCCGCCTTACATTCTTTCTCCCCGATGTTGCATCACACTCCTTGATGCAAAGTTCCCTTCCTCCCGAACCTACCATAATGCACAAATGAATCCTTCCTATTAGGAAGAAATAAACAATAAAGAGTAAAGTGGAAGAAAAATAAATATTTTATTTAATTAAATTGGGTCTAGACTAGTTGATCATCGTTGATACGCCATACTGGAATAAAGTTGGAAAATTATACCTCTCCATACAAGGGCGAAGTTGAAAAATTATACCTAGGTGGACACTTTAATAAATTGTTTTTTAAACAAAATAGAGAGAAGAAAAATAATACATTAATATTAATTTATTAAACACAAAATGACTAAAAATCGATATTTATAGTGTATATAAGGGGGGAAAAAAACAAAAAAGATTGATTATACAATAACATCAATGCAAGAAAAAAAAAATTAGTTAGTTGTGAAAAATATGTTCAATGCAACAAATTTCTATCTCAATTTTTCTCATTTCATACTAGCTAAACTCATGAAAAAGTTCAAAAATTATCTCTTTTCTAGGAGAAAAATAAGACTAATTAATAGGAATGGCCAACTCTTAGAGGTAATTCAATGGCTGAACCTGGCCTCTGGTAATCCAGAGGTCTCAAGTTCAACACTTCTCGTATTTTTTAATGGTCAATCACTTTTATTATTTAGCGAGCATGTTATAAACCCGCTCGAACTATGGTGGATAGTATCCGAAGTCGAGAGAGTAGTCAATACAAATCTGAACACCTTGTCCTTAAAGAGAGAGAGAGAGAGAGATTTTACAATCGCTGAAAGAGGATCCAACGGATGCACTGAGAATGAGCAAAAAGATGAAGAGTTTGCCAAAACCCATTTCTCTTACTTTCTTCCAGTGCTTCACATATTTTTGTGCTGGAGATATATGCTTTATATAGAAGAGTGCATAATAAGAATAAGTGGGGAACTATAATCTTTTAAACAATTCTTTATATTTATCTGGCAAAAGTTAGATTCTGTCAATATGATTTTTTTTCAATTTTCCTTAATGAGAGATTATCTACCACTATAAATGTGGGTGGAACATACTATATGTGTCAGATATCGTTTTATTATGGGTAAATTTACATAAATGTATTCCTTCTTCAATAAAAAGTTCAAAGTATAAAAATATGTTGTTTATTATAAGCCCAAAAAGTTTTTTTTTTTTTTTTTAAAAAAAGGCTCACAAAGGGCTAAGGATAAGAGTTTGCAATTCTATCTCCCTACTACTATGTGTTTTCTCTCTATCCAGGACGGAGCCAAGATTTTTTTTTTTATAGGGGTCAAATAGTTATCTAAATATAAACATTTATTCCATTAAAGTTATTCAATAAATTATTCGTAGCGTCAAATTAGTTATATTTATTTTTAATAAAATCAAAAAAAAATTCTCTTTTTGTTAAATGAATTAGATGTGAAAAAAAATTCAAATTAATTCTACAAATAGAGAGATGCAGATATCTAAAGTACAAAACACCCTAAATCTATTGAGTGTGCATATTTCTCAAATATAGATTCAATGCAACATTAAGCCCTAATCAGAAAATTAAACTAAAATTTAAGTTTAAGGTTCCATTTTCTCTTAACCGAGCTCATATTCATAGTTTTCCCATAAGCTAAAAGTTAACTTAATAACTATAATAATAACATAAATGAAAAAAAAATTTCTCTTATTGTACAAGGATTAAGTTGATACTTGATAAAAAAAATGATATTTTATTCATAAAACATTAGTTAACATGCTAATCACGTCAATTTTATAGATTATTAGTTTTGACACTAACTCTGACCTATTTATTATTTGTATTAGTAAGTCATTTTATTTTTAAGTTCATGTTGAGAAATGACCAACCCTCTCTCACTGACTTCGTATCAATTTCGAGGAATATTTTTGTTCAAACTAAGAAATTATCACCCTTAAGTCCTTCATTTTCTTCGTAGCTATGTACTCTCAAGTTCAATTCATTCGATACTTTCACATTAAACTGTCAATCTTTTTCATATCGTTCCAATTACTATCATATTTTTCACATTGTACTTTTAATTTTTGTTTACATTATCCCCTCAATTATCAATTTACTCACATTACAACTTCAACTATGTTTTAAGTTTCAGATTGCCCTATTATTATTGTCCCTTACAAATGTGGCAAAAAAATATTTCACTTTTCCCCCTCAAAAATTAGTAATTCAAGGAATAAAATGAAATTAAACCCTTAATAACGGGGGTCATAGTGTAAAAAGATACATCAACTATGCATCAAACCCAAGAAAAAATAAAAATTATCATGCATCATTCTAGATCACGTCGAAAATAAGTAAGTCCAATGAAATTTACAAATAGCTAGATTCATTTACAAGTTTAACACTAATTGACAGTTACCTAACGAACTCTTTTTTTTTAGCTGGATTTGGGATCAGTTATCTAAGAGAGAGACACTAAACACGATGCCGGCGAAGCTACGGAACCTTTCACAAAAATGCAGCAACTGTTCTCTCTGCAAATTATTTGTACTCCTAGCCCACTGGTCTGTTTATGCAAAATTGACAGAACATTGAAGCAGATCTCCTCAAAAATACTTTTTACTTTGCGCAAAAACCCAAAAACTGATGAAACCGCTCTTGCATTATGTACGGTGACTTTTGCATAATAGATAAATTGACAGGTCTCTCACTTGATTAACTCGAGATTAACTGAAAAGTCAGTGGTCCCGTAACAAATGGGTGTGAGAGATGGTGTAAGGAGTGGTGATAAACTATTTTTCTAATTGTCTGGAAGATCTAAACTTATCGAGATGAGTCCTGTCACTCAAAGAGAAAAGTTAGAAGGACGTCAGAGTATTTTTCGATGTGACTCTTCCGACGATCAAGTCAGTACGTGAGAGGGGTGGAAAATCAATATTCTATGTGCTTGGATGAGAATTTGTGTACCTTAAACTTGGGATTGAGAGAGCTGCTTGTACCTCTATGAAGTCAATCATTGTAGACAATTCAGTCCCCTAGAGGGAAGGCTCCTCATTGGCTCATTTGGAAGGCAGAAGGTGATGCTCAATCCTCGAGCAACAAGCCTTTCTCTTTACATGATGAAAACTCTCACATTTAATGCTCGGGTCCTCCTAAGCTCACTGAGTAATAAATGCTCTTTATTCTTTTGAGGAAAACATTTATTGTGACCTAGTTATGGTTGCGCATGTGCAAGACACTTTTGTCCATCACCCCTCTAAAGAGCTAACATTTTAAAATTTTATACTTTGTACATCTTTATCATTGGTTATTGAACTATTTTTCTTGCTATTTTGACCGTCTTGGAAAGAGGGAGCCGATCATTGACAACCCACTCTGCTTACAAGTCACGATAATCGTTAAAAACTCTTATCCATGCTTTGTCGGCATGGAAGACTTGATGCCGAGGTGATGTGTCATGTAGAGAGTGCTCTGTAGACAAAATGCTGACGATGAGTGTCATCCAAAGAATACTCCGCAGACAAGATGTCAAGAACTCTGAGGACAAGATGCCGATGACGCGTGTCATCCGGAGAACACTCCGTGGACAAGATGCCGATGATACATGTCATCCAAAGAATACTCCATAGACAAGATTTCTCAGGACGTGTGTCATCCAAAGAACACTCCACGGATAAGATGCTGAGAACTCCGCGGACAAAATGTCGAAAACTCCATGGACAAGATACCGAGGACATGTGTCGTCCAAAGAACATTCTATAGTCAATATGTCAAGGAAACGTGNAGCGTCAAATTAGTTATATTTATTTTTAATAAAATCAAAAAAAAATTCTCTTTTTGTTAAATGAATTAGATGTGAAAAAAAATTCAAATTAATTCTACAAATAGAGAGATGCAGATATCTAAAGTACAAAACACCCTAAATCTATTGAGTGTGCATATTTCTCAAATATAGATTCAATGCAACATTAAGCCCTAATCAGAAAATTAAACTAAAATTTAAGTTTAAGGTTCCATTTTCTCTTAACCGAGCTCATATTCATAGTTTTCCCATAAGCTAAAAGTTAACTTAATAACTATAATAATAACATAAATGAAAAAAAAATTTCTCTTATTGTACAAGGATTAAGTTGATACTTGATAAAAAAAATGATATTTTATTCATAAAACATTAGTTAACATGCTAATCACGTCAATTTTATAGATTATTAGTTTTGACACTAACTCTGACCTATTTATTATTTGTATTAGTAAGTCATTTTATTTTTAAGTTCATGTTGAGAAATGACCAACCCTCTCTCACTGACTTCGTATCAATTTCGAGGAATATTTTTGTTCAAACTAAGAAATTATCACCCTTAAGTCCTTCATTTTCTTCGTAGCTATGTACTCTCAAGTTCAATTCATTCGATACTTTCACATTAAACTGTCAATCTTTTTCATATCGTTCCATTAACTATCATATTTTTCACATTGTACTTTTAATTTTTGTTTACATTATCCCCTCAATTATCAATTTACTCACATTACAACTTCAACTATGTTTTAAGTTTCAGATTGCCCTATTATTATTGTCCCTTACAAATGTGGCAAAAAAATATTTCACTTTTCCCCCTCAAAAATTAGTAATTCAAGGAATAAAATGAAATTAAACCCTTAATAACGGGGGTCATAGTGTAAAAAGATACATCAACTATGCATCAAACCCAAGAAAAAATAAAAATTATCATGCATCATTCTAGACCACGTCGAAAATAAGTAAGTCCAATGAAATTTACAAATAGCTAGATTCATTTACAAGTTTAACACTAATTGACAGTTACCTAACGGAACTCTTTTTTTTTTAGCTGGATTTGGGATCAGTTATCTAAGAGAAAGACACTAAACACGATGCCGGCGAAGCTACGGAACCTTTCACAAAAATGCAGCAACTGTTCTCTCTGCAAATTATTTGTACTCCTAGCCCACTGGTCTGTTTATGCAAAATTGACAGAACATTGAAGCAGATCTCCTCAAAAATACTTTTTACTTTGCGCAAAAACCCAAAAACTGATGAAACCGCTCTTGCATTATGTGCGGTGATTTTTGCATAATAGATAAATTGACAGGTCTCTCATTTGATTAACTCGAGATTAACTGAAAAGTCAGTGGTCCCATAACAAATGGGTGTGAGAGATGGTGTAAGGAGTGGTGATAAATTATTTTTCTAATTGTCTGGAAGATCTAAACTTATCGAGATGAGTCCTGTCACTCAAAGAGAAAAATTAGAAGGGCGTCAGAGTATTTTTCGATGTGACCCCTCCGACGATCAAGTCAGTACGTGAGAGGGGTGGAAAATCAATATTCTATTGCTTGAATGAGAATTTGTGTACCTTAAACTTGGGATTGAGAGAGCTACTTGTACCTCTATGAAGTCAATCATTGTAGACAATTAAGTCCCCTAGAGGGAAGGCTCCTCATTGGCTCATTTGGAAGGCAGAAGGTGATGCTCAATCCTCGAGCAACAAGCCTTTCTCTTTACATGATGAAAACTCCCGCATTTAATGCTCGGGTCCTCCTAAGCTCACTGAGTAATAAATGCTCTTTATTCTTTTGAGGAAAACATTTATTGTGACCTAGTTATGGTTGCGCATGTGCAAAGACACTTTTGTCCATCACCCCTCTAAAGAGCTAACATTTTAAAACTTTATACTTTGTACATCTTTATCATTGGTTATTGAACTGTTTTTCTTGCTATTTTGACCGTCTTGGAAAGAGGGAGCCGATCATTGACAACCCACTCTGCTTACAAGTCACGATAATCGTTAAAAACTCTTATCCATGCTTTGTCGGCATGGAAGACTTGATGCCGAGGTGATGTGTCATGTAGAGAGTGCTCTGTAGACAAAATGCTGACGATGAGTGTCATCCAAAGAATACTCCGCAGACAAAATGTCAAGAACTCTGAGGACAAGATGCCGATGACGCGTGTCATCCGGAGAACACTCCGTGGACAAGATGCCGATGATACATGTCATCCAAAGAATACTCCACAGACAAGATTTCTCAGGACGTGTGTCATCCAAAGAACACTCCACGGATAAGATGTTGAGAACTCCGAGGACAAAATGTCAAAAACTCCATGGACAAGATACCGAGGACATGTGTCGTCCAAAGAACATTCTATAGTCAATATGTCAAGGACACGTATCGCATCACCCTTGATCACAGAAAACGTCCCATCACTCCAAGTTTAATAGTCACCGCCGGTGTTTAACTTGGTTGTTGTTCTGCAAATCCTTGACTTGAGGAAGAGCAAGTGTTTCATTGTTTCCAAAACCTGTTAATCCGATCGCTACTGCTTCAAGAGGCTGGTGAAGGAGAACACACACTTTCAACCGAAGCTCAGCATTATCTGCGTTACGGTTCTGCAAATTGTTGATGTGTATCCAACAACCATCATTCACACAAATTCCCAGCAATGACAGAAAATAGAATATAGAAACAAGGGAAACCTGGTGAATGCTTCTTGGCAGAAAATTTTCAAAATCCACCTCGAAAAAAAGGAGGCTAGAGTGATGTTGAAGAAGAAAGTACGAACCATGTTGCAACACCATCAAAACAATGCTTCAAACAGATCCATAGAATAGATTGAGTTTTTGCTGAACCAAGGTAATTCAACTGTGGAAACATGATGCTTGTTCCCATGCCCCCTTTGCCAGAGGGTCCCAGTAATTTTTCATCCGAAGCAAGTCATTGATAAGTCTAATAGTCATTGAGCTCGATGGTAGCATACTAACTTCACTAACTGCCTTTGAAAAACACATTAAAAAGCAGACCCTACTTTTTGTGCTATCAACTAGTAAAAAAAATCTCTCCGGTACTTGAATCCAAGTGAAAATGCAACTTCTTCCTGGAAGGTCATCCCTTACTCCATTCTTTCCTAAGTTCAAGAATGACGGGATGAGAGACTTCCTAGAAGGGCATCCCATATTCTATTCCTTCCTAAAATTAGGAATGGCGAAATGACTACCTTACTAAAAGGACATCCCTTACTTCATTCCTTCCTAATGTCAGGAATGGCAGGATGGATGGAATTCTTTAGTAACACGGTCTGATTAGCACCAACATTTGCCATGTGGGAAAAAACGCAGGTGCCATGATTGATATCAAATCAGATTCGGATGTTACACAAAAAGCTAAGTGAACAAGGGAAAAAATAAAACAGAACCCTAAAGTTCCATCACTGCCTTGTGCAAAAACACTAACTTAAAAAACCACAATCAGCTAGGCCAACAATTGGTGATATCAGCAAGCTGCCTGACGTTCAACAGATATGTTCACAAAGGACTTTTCTTCTTCATATTATTTCAACCAAAATATAATTTCCCGGCCAGCAACTTCATGGGTTAGCGAAAACAAAACAAACAGCTGAAGGAAAAATTGTCATCCATAACATATGAATAAATAAAGATCGGGGTCTACATAGCTTGGAGTAGGACAAAAGCAGCAAAAGAAAAACTTAAGTAAAATTTACATACCAAGGCACAGCTACCACATAATAAATATTAGTAAAAGGACAACATCCCCTTCTCAATTTTCAAATGACTCCTTATGTACTATAAAATTCAACAAGTGGGTATTGATGGAGGCCATAAACAAAGAACCAAAGAAAAAGTTCTTACTCACTGTTCTGGAATGCTACAACCTGTGGAGTACACCATAAACACCAGGATTGATCAGATGTACAAATCAAGACCTATAACCCTTTTGGGCACCTTTTGCAACAAGGAAACTACATTTATCTTAAGACATGTTTGCTAATTTTCTCAACAATCTCTTGTGGATGTAACGTTTTCAAACAAGCTTCAGAAGGAAACATCAGGGGCGTGTTTGGTTTAGTTTTCGAAAACTGTTTTTTGTTCTCAAAATTTTAAAAACACCTAAAACCTTTTTGCTTTAATTTTTCCTGAGTTACGTGTCTATCACAGTGATTCATACTTGAATTTGTTTCGGAAGTTAATCATCTTCAAAGTTTTCATGTATTTTCACCCCAAAATGGAAAGTTTGTATTTCCATATGCACAAACGGGTAAGAATGAAGTCTAGGTCCAGCCACCATATATGAGATACTTTCTCTCCTAATAAGCCAAACCACAAAAGCAGATTTCCACGCTAATGAAGGCCATACCAAATTATAAACCTTGAGCCATGACTTTAGTTCAAGGAAAAAGATCAACCTTATTGATCAGCTTTTAAGGAAGCTGCTGACAATTGAAGTGGTTCTTTTCTTATTTCTGGAAGAAGCATCCTAAACATTGAACTATGACCTCATTCTCTAGAAATTTGTTAACTAAAGTCAACAGCTAACACTGATTACCAAAGTCTAACCATCTTCACTTCTACAAACTATGATCAGCTATCACATCATTGCAAACCAGACAACTAGATGCAAGTTTTTCACTCGCTGTGTCTGACTCCTCTGATGGTCTTAATGTTTAGGGTGAAAATGAAGCCGTGCATGATATGTGAACACAACATGGACCAAATTATTGTAAAGTCGAGCAAGTAGACATCATTGCAAGTAGAATTATCTTGAAGCATAACCTAAACCCAATTACCACTAGTTACCCGATTGTATGAGTAGAGCCATATATCGACCATTAGTTGTCTGTTTCACATTCATGATCATTGACTTGGATACAGTCAGTCAAGTGGAAAGCAGATTCTTAACCAGAGGAACTTTTAAGGATGGTTGGAATATCAAGCAGTCCATAATCAGTCAAAAGGAAAGTAGTTTCTTAATCAGACAACATCCTTTGGGAAGAAATTTTTAGTTACTACAGATACTGATTCGAGCTGCTAAATGCAAAAGACAAAAGGTTTAGAGGAACTCCTAAATTAATTCAAATCAGCACAGATTCAAGTTGTTCTTATTGAGACTACATTTTGGTTACAAATTTTTGATTATCTAGAGGGAGCAAGAACGAGATCCATCTTTCCTACCATCAAACAGATTATAAGTAAATCAAACAAACATGATATTTTCACAAGTNTTATTGAGACTACATTTTGGTTACAAATTTTTGATTATCTAGAGGGAGCAAGAACGAAATCCATCTTTCCTACCATCAAACAGATTATAAGTAAATCAAACAAACATGATATTTTCACAAGTTTTTACAGATTAAGGCTCATCATCGAGGGAATAGTGAATTTTTTTGCATCAATTTTTTTTCGAAAGTTGGAAGCTTATTTCTTAGAGATTCTCGAATTTCACCAGTTTATTTCTCTTTGTAAACTCACACAAATCCCTGCGATGATCACTTCTTAAAAACAATCAACGAGACAAAGGCAAGCGAAGACAGAAAATGTATGTAACAATTTCAACACAAACTTAACAGAAAATGTATGTAACAATTTCAACACAAACTTAACTTGAAAGTGCTTTTGCACAACTTTGTGACTCACAAATTCACAAATGGGGAAGCCAGAAGGCAAGGCATGGAATGCAGATAAATGGAACAGAACTCATGATGTATCATTTCAACATATTAGTTCCACTCGAGTTTTGTGATTTTGTCATAAAGTTGGAAGATTATAACAAATATCAAACGCAGATCCTCCAAAGTTTTCTCCTAATGTGCCATTCAGTGCATTCTTCTTAAAGTATGCTGATCTGCTTAAAGCAGAATAAAATTAAACAAAGCATTCTCCTTAAAGTAAATAAGAAATGGTAATAATCAACATTTAGCAAGATTTCCTACAAAATTTCTCATGCAATACTGTTACGAGAATGTATCTGCTTAAAAGATACAAGAAGCAACAAATTGACACCTATCACAAACCAGGTGGCCTATGTAATAGAATTTATAAACTCCAATTTAAGCATTACTCACTTTCTGAAGGACAACATGTATGCATCGAAAAAGGATAAATTCTTACTTTATTGCGTCTTTATTTTCTTAAATTTGTACAAAAGGGAATCTATAGATTTTTGTATCCTGGAGCTTTCGGCTTGCCCCACTGCCTGAGATGCCTGGTGTAAACTTTGAATCCCACGACCCAAACTTGCAATTGAGGGAGCTGCAGGAAGGGATTCAGCAACACATTCAATTCCATCTCCATACGCAAGCAAGCCTGCACAAGTAGCAATACTACACCCGAATGTAGCCCACGGCAGAAATCCAATTGGCCGAACCCGCCGGTTCCTCATTATTTCATAAAATGCTGTTCTCATTGCCGAAAGGCTGGTCTTCTCAGCAGAGGCTATAACACTGTGAGCCACAACACGAATCTTCTCAGCAGAAGCAGTTGCCTTCAAAACAGATGTTGATTTGAGTCCAGAATTTGCAATTCCAGAGGCTACCAGTTTTGAAGGACCAAGAGCCTTGCCAAACACAATAGTAACAGCCTTTTGAGTCTGAGTCATCATAAGTTTAAGAGAAGCAGGAACTTTGAAGGTGACAAGCTTCACGAAAGTTGATGCAGGAACAACTTTAGAGAGAGATGAAGCTCCTAAAACTGCTGTTGCTCCTGCCCCAACAGCCACAACCGGTTTATTGGACAATAATCGCTTTCTATCATTATGGTTTGGAGTTTCCCCCTCATTTGCACAATTAGTGACCAACTGTTCAACAATATCCTTGACCTCTGGTGGAACCTGAGTATTCCAATGTTTCCTTAGACCAGCTAAGCCACTAGCATCAACAATCGCTACAATGGACTTAAACTTCTTCGTCTGGCTTCTAAGGGCCTGCGCAAGAAGAGCATGTGACTTATCATCAACAGGAAGCTCGGAAAACTCAGCTTTAGTTAAGCCAGGGTTCCTCATTTTGTTGATAGGGAGCCTACTGGCATTATTTAGAGCAATTCTTAGTCCCTCGACTGCAATTCGGAAGATATAGATTTCTGATAAGAATTGGGTATCAACAACTTCTCCCCGACTCACATCATAGAGGATCTTCTGTGCATGAGCTAGAGCCATACCAATTGAGGGTATGTCAATAAAAATATTATACAAATCAACAAGCAAGGGATAAACAGTTTGGGCAAATTGCGGGGCCTCATAATCCTCTTTCAGTTGAATATCTCTGGAACCCACATTTGGAACAGAACCTGAATGAATTAAATATGACGATAACGACCTCACCATCTGTGACTGATACTCATTTGGAATACAAAACCTACTTGAGCTTGATGGAACTACAAAACCCATTTTTTGTGGAACTAAACTATTCAGCTGTAATGCTAAAGCTTGAAACTTGTTCCCCGACTCGGCTTCACCCGAGGGATTAAAACTATCGTCCGCACCAGATTTCACCAATGGCGACTCAAGAAACAAGAACGATGAACCAACTTCTTGAGCCACCCTTCTGGCTGCCAAGAAATGCCCATGAAAACTGATTCCAAAAATCTCCCTCAAAACCAAACTCCCAGCTACGTTCTCATACTTCTCTTTATTTAGCTTTTGAACAAAACACCTTTTCAACACTTCAAACGATGAAGTGGGAAGTGGGTTATTTCTATCACTCCTAAATTCAATTTCTTCGGACTGAATCTCATTCAGCGCGGAATGACCCACGTGGGCCACAACAGCATCGGGTCTAATTTCTCTAATAAGATACTCAGCATCCAAAGCTGACCTCTCAGATAAATTCTGAACACACAATATATATATCACAGCCTGTGATTCGGGTTCACGAATGGCAAAAACAAACTGTTTCGTGTGTTCAGGTACCNTACTCAGCATCCAAAGCTGACCTCTCAGATAAATTCTGAACACACAATATATATATCGCAGCCTGTGATTCGGGTTCACGAATGGCAAAAACAAACTGTTTCGTGTGTTCAGGTACCGATAGTTTCCTAACTAACCCATCTGATACACTCAAATCATCAAACTTTAAAGCCGAAAAAGGCCATATATTTTGGATATAATAAAAAACCCCCATTGCCCTCGCATAGGGTATTGATTGATATGTGATACACAGTAGCTCTGTTCACTTCATCGGAAAATATCTACACGAAAAAAAAACCCACTTCGACCCTACAATCAATAAGGCTTTACCACTAAAAACAGCCCTCAATTAGAGCATGAACTTACCAAACCACTGAAACCCAGTTTAGAGGCAAGTCTATTATTCAATCGGTATCAACCGGATATATCAGAAGATCAAGTTTAGAGCAAATTACTTCGAAATTTACTCGGAAAGTGGAAAAATCGGAAGGGAAAACATGATGCTCTAACCAAGAAAAACGATAATAGTTGATTGAAGATAAATAAACGTTTTACACATCAAAAAACATATATGTATCTGTACAATTATAGAGTTATACTTTTACAGGTACCTGATGTGAATAATGATTTAAGGACACCCAGATGGTGAAGGAAGAGGATGATGGGAAGGGGGAGGACTTTTGGGTGAGATAATCACAGTTGATGGGTTCGTTGCCTTCTCTGGAATGCTCTCTGGTTCTCTGAAACATTTTTTAGGTTCAATATATTTTATACTTACTGAGTTAATGGGTCAATAAAATTATAAAACTAGCAAGGAAAAATTACATTTTGACCCTCTAAACTATAGAATTAATTTTACTTTGCTCCTTAAACCATTTTTGTCCCAATTGCGGACGTGTCTGAAAAAAGTGAAAAACATACATAGTTCTAGAGGCAAAATAAAATATTTTTTTGTTAAATATATAACGAATATTAATAATTAGGCTAATATAAAATTAATCATATAGTTTAGAATATAGCATGAAAAATATAATAATTAAGTAGATAATATAAAAAATATGATAGTTGAGAGATCCGAATAAAAAAAAAAATTCATAGACGAGAGAGTGAAATGCAAGTTTTTTAACTAGTAAATAAACTTGTCGGAAAAATAAAAAGAAGAATAAAAGTAGTAAATAAATCACTGCAAAACCAGTGAATAAAGTTTCTTGGTCTGGGCCTTACCGGTGGACCCTAAAATTTACGTTAAAAACATTAATGGATTCTTTAGAAGTCGGTATACATAATTATACTTATTTGATAAAAAATATATAAATAAAATATTTTAGAAAAAAGTACACAGTTGAGATACAAAGATGTAAATGACCATTTTAGGGTCATTTAATTTAAAATTTCTTATTTTTAATTCACCTTGATTCATGTATATTTGTTAATACATATAAATACGTTTATATATAAATATATACTTGTTTGAATTTATATACATATATATACTTGTTATTAAATCAAATATTCATCTCCATATCTAACTAACTAAAATTCCCAAAATCAAACGAAAAGAAATCCTTAATGTTACATCCAAATCAAATTAATATACTTTGACAACTAACTAAAGAACACCTATGCCGCTATCAATTTATTAGAGTTAAAAAATTATAAACTAAAAAAAATATCTCTAAACGTCCAGTACTTTTGGATCCACTTCATGATCCACCTTAACATTCTAATTTATCTGCTCACCTAGCCTAAGACCTTACTCAATATCGAAATCTGATAAATGTTATATCATAAGATGAGAAAAAATATCAATAGAAAAACCCTCTCAAATCCAAAAAAATTTAGAAATAATAAAAATAAGTAGTTCTTAGTTATAAAATAACATATATGGTTTTGAGATAAAGTAATGACATTAAATAATGATCTCAAATTTATGGTACAAACCAATAAAGTTTATAATATAATAGTATCACTTAAACAAAAACAACAATTCATACTATAATATCTCTTGTACCCATGTTTTGTTTTTTTTTTTTTGATCAAATCATGTATGCAAGTTGCTTGTATAAATCTATATACCGAACTTATCTCGTTCACCCACTACAAATACAAACTATCTCAAATCAATCCCCGCATAACCACAACACTTTAAGAAATGCGTATACCGATGTATTAACATTGATGTATTCTTTCTTATGAATAGTATATTAGTCCCTATCCTTGAACCTATGTGGACAAATAGTGATTAACCCTAGCAAGAAACCAAATTCTATACGAGTGTTAAATAACCATCAAATCCCTTAAATTAGAAAAACCTACAACACTTTACAATACGCATTCGAGTATTACCCACGTTCATTACACTTACCCATACCAAATATAATAACAACACTTTTTTTTTTCCACAAAAAACCACGTACATCAAAATCTATAGTTCCACAACCCTCAAGTAAAAGAATAATTGAAGCAAAACATGCAAGAGATCTTAAAAATAAAAATTCATATTCACCATATTCAAGATCTAGAGTTTCAATAAAAAAAAAACATATGATTTTGGGATGTAAAATATGTAATTGGATGTAATTTATGTATTTATTCAATAATTTAACCATATATTAAAAAACAATGTAAAAACTTTATATATCTATCACATATATAGAATGGAAGTCAATAATTAGGTTTTTCAATCACGAGCGTATAAGCAAATTATATATTTTATTAAAGAAATGAATCATGGATTCAAACGAACGTAAAAACATTGTAGACAAGGACAAAGCCAAAATACAATGTTAGGGGGCAAAATTTGACTAGAAAATACATTGGCCGAAAACAAATTAAATTCAAGCATGACACAATATATTAAGATTTAAGACTCAACTAATGTATGATACAGTAAAACTAATTTTTATCTATTCTAAATGAAATCGGAGTAAAAATCATATAAACTAATTTTTTTCGGTGGAATACAACGATCTTTTACATATCAAAGATTATTTACAATAGATTAACTGGAAGCTATATTTCTTTGTCATTCTTTTTTGATGTACACAACTATCGAGTCCGACACAAAATTTTCATTTATTTTGTGCAAAATAATTCTAATAAAAAAATATTATTTGGTCAATATTAACTTTATAATTTTTAAAAAAAAAAAAAACGGATGATGCACTAGATCAAAGAGAAGTATTAAATTGGCTCAATATATACAGGTCATAACATTTAACATATGTTTTATACAAGCAAAAAATAAAACACTTATTTTAGGGGTATGTCCTTAAATTACAAAAAATTAAACAAATTAAGAGAGGGTAAATATATTAATTAAACAAATTTATGGCGCATATATAAAGGTAGTTCAAAATTCAGGGGAAAGTGCCCCCCTCAACCAAATGTGGCTCCAACCTCGATCGTAGATATATTATTTATATCATAATAAGGATGAAAAAAATATAATATATAGTCTTAATCATCTATGAATAAATCTAAGAAAGAACTCTTACTTTAATCCACAGATAATTGATCTTAACATGTCTTAATGAGATTACCATGCATTAATCCTTTATGATTTAGCCCGTTCTTCCTCTTTTTATTTTTCTCAAACTTTTATAGGTTTCTTGGGGTTGAAAAATATGTAAAGTCACTTTACATATTGACCCTAAGGTATTTATAGGTTGAAAAAAATGAAGAAAACTCTATAAATCTAGCGCTGCTATTTTTATCAATGCGTCTAGATGGTACCAACTCTTTCTTTATACTTTATTTTGATGGTACACACAATTTCATTTTCGAGACAAGCGTCCAAAGGTTGCATGGGGCATTTGAATTCTGAAAACTTTATATACAAACTTGCGGCTCCCTTTTAACCTAGTTAGAAGTTGATTCAAGAAATTTTCATACTTTTGTAACCCTTGAAGTCTAGTTTCTACTGTCCAAAAATCAGATCACTTGGAAGTCGGGGTAAAAAGTTAAATCCAAAATACTATAGGTATTGTCAAATTTATTTTTACTTGAATTCTCTCCAAAATCGGGTATAAGTCCAAAATACTTTCAAACTTCTAATATACTCTATATCATCTCTTCCAAAATTTATCAAACTTTAGGATTCAATGTTAGCCTTATTTTGATCTTGAAACATACAAAAACTTACCTAGCTATCATTTTCAAGCTTAAATACATTCAAAACTAAATTTAACTCAAATGTTAATACGCCCAGAATACAAACTTTATAATCAATCTTTTAACAATAATTCGAAATTTCTATTATCCTTTTATTCATTTGAAGAGAATTTTTAAGATGATATTATATTTATTTAATTATAGTATAGGGCCTTACATTTCCCTATTAAGTTCGGGTTGTTATGGTAACACCACCCAAGCAGGGGTTCCACCCCGGTTGCCCCTCTAAAACCCATTTTCTTTTTTTATGTTTTTTCAAAATAAAAATAATATTTTTTACCATTTATTTTTAATTTTTTTATTGTGCAATCTTATTTTCTTTCTCTTGCATTAATCACATTTGTAGCAATATGCATATAAAGTGCTTAAATATCACCTATATAGTACGATCCATGTCTATCTTTTATTAAATACTAATTATACATGTTTTTTTTTTTTGATGATTTGTTTTGCTAAAAAATTAATTTTTTTCATTTGAAAATTTGAATTTATTTACCAATAAAATTTTTAAATCTCATACTAATTTTATGGGCTTATCAAATTCATCTTCCAAGCATTTGTAAATATCATGTCAATTTTTTACCTTATTAAATTTTATCTGTAAAGCAAATTTTAAAATATTTTGCTAATTTATTAACTAGAATTCGTGACCCAATCCATAAATTTTCAAAGTACCATGTGTATTTTACTACTTGGAACTCGTCAAACAATTCAATAGGCATTGAAATATGCATCTAGTTCACTCTAAGAGCCAAAAACTTGTATACTATATCATTTTAAAATTTACAACCTATGTTCATTTTTTCTAGAATCAGTAAGAAAGATAGATTGATATTGAAATATAAAAAATTATAGGTAAAGAGGGATAGATTGATATTGAAAAATAAAAAATTGTGGGAAAAGAGGGATAAATTGAAAATTCCAATTATTCAAAAACCAATTTCCTAGAACAAATACATTTTGTTTGTATTACTGTGCAAAAAAATTTTTTACATGTAGAAAACTTCATCCAGTGTAAGAAAATTTATATCCAAATTAATTGGAATAGTAGTGTTCACTTGCACTTCAAAATCCGGTTGTAACTCTAATAATACATGTTCTTTCCAACAAAGTAGAAAAAAAATTAGTTTTTTTGTAAGACCCTATACTATAATTAAATATTGATAATATTTTCTTAAAAGTTTTTATAAAATAACTAAAATGATCATAAAAACTTCAAATCATTGTTGAAAGAATAGCCATTAAGTTTGAGTTTCATGAGCATTGTCTTTCGAGTTAGATTTAGTTTCAGAGACACTTAAGCTTAAGAAGGGTAACTAGGTAAGTTTCCAAAAAAATTTAGGCCAAAATAATGATTCCATTAAATTAGGGAGATCGTGAAAACCTTAATCGACTTGTATAGTAGTTCAGATGGGTAAAATGATAATTTTGGATTTTTTTTTGGGAGATCAAGAATGGTTATTGATTTAGATATTNGACTCGGGAAATAGTTGGGTTTTGTGAATTGAACATGATTTTCTACACATGGTGATTTCCATGATTTTGGTATTACTATTTATACCCCAAATGACTATGTCATGATTTAAAATTAATGTTTTACATTAGTATGTACATGCGTATAGTTAAATGACGCTATGGGTTTTGAAAACCACTTTTCTACGGTTGATTACACTTAGTGGATTATTTTAATATGTTATTATTGTCTTATGATAATATTGTTTTGGCCTGATCTAGAAGTATTGGTGCATAGTATTGATGTTGAAAAAATTGGTGAGTGATACCTGTAACACCCCAAAAATCGGGGTCCTTAATTTAACAAAATTCGGGCAGTTCTACCCAAAACACAACCTATGCAATTATACTACATTGACCACACCGGGTCCATATATGAATAAATATTGACTACACCGGGTCCATTTACCCATCAAATAATAAAATTTCATTGATCACATGTAATATCCATCATATCATCCCAAAAGAGTAGGTCAAAATATGACACTTACATTCCAAAAGAATTATACTCAAACTTAGTAGCGGAATAAACAAAATACTAGACTATACATGATTGTAAATAAATTCCTTAGTCTAGCACAAAAATAAACTAAAGCTCTAGATGTCCACCTCGGGATCTAAGTTCCCCTCTGGTGGCACTTCCCAATTTCTCGACTCGTCAACGTCGAGATCTTCCTCTAGCACGAAATTTAAAAAAAAAACATTATTGGTAGGGGGTGAGCACTAAGCACTGTAGAAAAATCCTCCCAAACTCTAACAAGGTTTGAAAAACGTAAAAAATGGTCGGTCTCATTTCACAAATAACATACATAAATTTTGAAAGAAAACATGACATTTTCAAAGATTTCAAGTTTATACATTAACAATAATTAAGTGCAAGAGTAAAACCAATCCCACAATAAATAATCATCCCAAAGAGTAATTATTTTCACAATAATTTTCAAGATAATCATATCCAAAAGATAACGCAATAAACAATAACCACAATATATCTCAAATCTGGTGTAAGATAATCGCATAAATAAACATATAGAGAATATCTTAGCCCACACACACACAATTCCTCGCAAAGATATCAACTTTGGGAAGGGTGCCTACCAATGTACCGGCAATAACGAATCCGACCCAAGCATAGTATACTAATCCTCTGACACGGCACCCGTGAGCTAATAGTGGTTTGGTCCTCGCAAGGCACTAACTCTACTACGAGTGGTAAGAAAAGTTCAAACCCACACGAAGTAAGAACCACACTCATCTACCCACTCTACGATACCCGGTCAATGGCCACCCATGGTCATCCAAACACCTCCATGAGATACAATCACCAACAATTTCTCAAACACACTCAATTCCATAAATCCCCAATTTTTCACATCCAAATCTACATTTATTTCACAATGGAACAATTTAAGAAAAATTAACAAGAGATCATCATAAATACCATTGTGTTGTTCAATACGAAACACTAAAGTTTTGAAATCAAGAATAAATGAGAAATTAAGAAAAAAACTCACTTCTCTTGAAATTTAGGATTTTGAATATAAGAAAAAAACTTTTATGGTTACCTAACCATCTCATTGTTTAAAATATGCTAACATTTGCAAAAACATTAAGAATCCATGATTTCATAGCATATTAATATGATGTAGAGTCAAAGAAAACATATATGTATAACTCTAGCCTCAATGTAAGAGAATGAAAGAAAATACTTACTTGAATCAAATTTTCAAGCTAGAACCCAAGCTCTAGTGACATCCTTCTTCCCTTTTCTTCCTTCCTTAATCTTTCTCTAAGGTTCCAAGAGGTGTGAGGGTGAGAGTGGAATAAAAAGAATGAAAGTAAATGGGATGAAAATAGGTTTTTAAACACAGCAGCCCCGATTTTTACTGTTCACAAACTGATTTGATTTTCTTCAAAATTACGATTTTACCACTAAGAATATTCAATTTGATCCATATGACTACCCTAAGTTTTTTCGACGTTCCGGATTAATTTTTAATGTTATTTTAACCTAAAAATATTTATTTTTATGAGTTATATCAAAAGTAAAATAAATTTACACTCGAAACACAAAAATTACTATTTTATTATTTCGAACCGCTATATGTTCTAAAAGGCTGTTCTAAGTTTTTTTCGGATCTCCTAGGTTCAATGATAATATTATTTTGACCTAAAAAAATTTATATTTTTACTTAGTTACCCTTATCAACCTTAAACACTTCCAAAAATTAAATTTCACCATTAATTTACCTTCCTAGTATTTATTCATACTATTGAAATCTATAGGATTTATGCATACTTCATCACCTATATTAACATTTCAAAAATAATTACTTGCTATATAAAGATAAGAGTGTGGGGGTTTACAATACCAGAGAATGGTGGTTATCTATGTGGTACAGTGGATGCCTAGTAATAATTTTTTCAGTAACTAAAACTACAGGGTTTATGGATGGTGTACCTATAAATCGTTGGAAGCACTATAAGAATAAGGGCTTTTTGCGACAAGTTTTTTACTGCGGCAGCTGTGTTTGCTGTCACAAAAGACGTGTTTTGAGACAATTTTTTGTGACGACTGTGTTTGTCGTCACAAAAAGCATATTTGTATTAATATTTTGTTAATATTTGTGACAACTATTTTTTCTGTTGTAAACTCAAAATAATTTTTTATATTTATGGCAGCTATTTTTTCCGTTGTATATAATATTTCAAAAAATATTAAAATGTTGTTTTAGATTAAAAAACAGTTTATAGTTTAAAGAAGAAAAACTCTAAGAAAAATTCTATTGGCCACAACTATTTTTCATGTTACAATTAATATTTTATAAAATTAAATTTCGTAGTTTTACATCAAAAGACAATTTCTAGTTCAAAGAAAAAAAAATAAATTCTACAAAGTTAATTTTTTATATGGTCCTACGAGGATTAATTGAATGGTTGTATTTTTGGGGGGTGGAGCATATATATTTATGTGTGAATTATTGTTATTCAACCAGCGTAAATAAGATATTTCTTTTAAAAATTGTTTATTCTTTGAATGATTCATTATATTATGAATTTTTTTTACAAGTATCAAAACTTTAGATCATTATTAATGCCACATGATTTACTTCAAAAATGATCTATGTCTGTTTTGAAAAACTGAGACCTCTTATTTTTCTTATATTTCTAAACATTGTTTAGGCTTAGGAAAGTTTCTCTGTTAAGCTATTTGTGCTAACCCCTTCATTTAACATTTTTCATATTTAGGTATTGAGACTGATACCAGACTAGGTAAGTAAGTTGAGTGAGATTATGAGGTGAATCAGGATATGGATCCGAAAATGGAGGCTTGAGGATTACTTATTTAGTTTATCTTGTTTTCTTTTTGAGGATGACATAATGTTTATGAGTTTTGGATGATCTAGTTAAAGAGGTAATATTTATTTGTATGTGAGGTTTTGCATATAAATGTAGATTATGGATTTAGAATTTTTGAGTTTTGCTTAGTAGATGATGTGTATATTGTTGTTTTTATCTGTTGAATGGTATTATTTATATTTTTCTCTTGATTTATTGCTCTCATGATTTTAAAGGTTTTCTCAGTCAGATCACGTTTTCTTTTATAAAAAATGGGACATGAAAAAATTGATAGTAGAACCAAGTGGCCAAGCCTTACATGGGAGTTGTAAGAAATGGGCTAGCCAGTTGTTGTTGTATTAACTAGAGAATAGAAAGAATGTTAGCATGAGATATGAATGGTAACAAAGAAAATTTCTGTTGTGAGGCATAAATTTTGGGATGTCGTTGAGAGTATTGGTGCATTAATGTCATGCAGGTTGAAAAAGTATAGGAACATATTGAAGTGCATTGATGGATCAAGAAATAGAATGTTATTATAGTTTGGTGTTATGTTGATTCTTAGTATTATGTCCGACCTTTAATGATGCTTAAATTTTTGAAAATCAAGAAAATTCAGGAACAATTGCAGTTTTTTTTTTAATGATGAAAACCACGTGATTGTTATATTTTTTCCCAGGGAGACTATAGTAGTATAAAATTGTACATGTGACGCCCCTAAAATTAGAGGTCCTTTGTCAACTCGTTGATCATCCATCAACCCTTGAAAATACCCATGCATACAGCATAACCCGACACCACGACACAACATCTCCTTTACTGAGATCACAACAACACAAAGTTTGGGCAGAATCTTCCTTGTATCGGATACTCCAAAACGCATAACCTGTATACTATTTAATCACATGAATCATTCACGGTCCAATATACATTAATTTACTCTCATTTATTGTCCATTTATATCATTTGAACAAAAGAATCCAAGACCCAAAGGCCTAGCAAAAGCATTTCAAAATTTGAGATTTGAACAAAACCTATCGGTAGAAGATTTACAAGATCTACCGGTAGAAAAAGGCTACTGAAAAAGTTCTACCGGTAAAAGAGTTCATCGTTCTACCGGTAGGTCTTACTAGTTTTCCCCTATTTCCATCTTTTTTCAATTCCAATCCATTCCAACAGTTTACAACACCAACTCAAACTCATATAACATTCATTTTAAACAAAATACAGTTTATATGAGTTCTATTACAATCCTTTACATGACATTACATCCAAAAATTAGATTACATCTTAGTTTTACAAAAACATGATTCAAAAGTCACATCTCGACTATTCTTTAACAATGAGGGCTCAATTGAGAGTCATCCATCGGCGCATGTCCCGCACCTTAAATATTGTCCCTACAAAGGGAGAGTCACGCTCAATAGGGTATCTCCTAAAGAGGCTACTCNTTTAGATCATTATTAATGCCACATGATTTACTTCAAAAATGATCTATGTCTGTTTTGAAAAACTGAGACCTCTTATTTTTCTTATATTTTTAAACATTGTTTAGGCTTAGGAAAGTTTCTCTGTTAAGCTATTTGTGCTAACCCCTTCATTTAACNTCCCTAACCTAGATGCAGTAGAAATGTTCACATGCAATTCACAAGCAACAATCACTCTATTCAAGAATATACAATTCAACAATGGAATCATCTATTTCATGTCATGATATGAGATAATGCTCACACATGTAACTCAACCCGAGCCNGTAGAAATGTTCACATGCAATTCACAAGCAACAATCACTCCATTCAAGAATATACAATTCAACAATGGAATCATCTATTTCATGTCATGATATGAGATAATACTCACACATGTAACTCAACCCGAGCTNTCTAGTTAAAGAGGTAATATTTATTTGTATGTGAGGTTTTGCATATAAATGTAGATTATGGATTTAGAATTTTTGAGTTTTGCTTAGTAGATGATGTGTATATTGTTGTTTTTATCTGTTGAATGGTATTATTTATATTTTTCTCTTGATTTATTGCTCTCATGATTTTAAAGGTTTTCTCAGTCAGATCACGTTTTCTTTTATAAAAAATGGGACATGAAAAAATTGATAGTAGAACCAAGTGGCCAAGCCTTACATGGGAGCNCCTTTATCGACTCCCTCAACATATGCAACGCTATGCGTATAAATCTTGGCATTCCAAGCCTTTGCCATTGATATTGCACATCCAATTATCATTATAAATTTAGGGTCTTTCTTGGAGTGGGTATTTATGGACTCACACCAACAAGCACCCAACCGATAAAGGCATTAATAGACTACCACTAATGGCTCTTCATACGTTGATATCCTTTATGAACTCTACACCAACGGAGTGCGTATCCCATCATCGAGTCTTGTACCCAATGGACAATCTAGTCCGTCTTGCTAATTCTGACCTAATTTTCAATGCAACTCATGCGACTCAGTTAAACCTCAGCCCAACTATCCCGAGCCCATTCATCATCACCAAAAATGGTGTTTGATCAAACCATGCACATACACACACTCATGTCAATGCCTAAGAATGTGATGTTACCCGTGCATATGCAATGAAAAAGTGCAATTGCATTTCATATCATTATACAACTAAGATCTCAATTACAATTTCAACATCATATTTCATATATCATGAGCACATTATGAACATTTCAATATCCATCAACAACCACAATATCAATATATCATATGCATATACCAACATTTTTCAACATCAATTTCCAAGCTTGTTACCACATAATCAATGCACATAACACACTTAATCTACATAGACATTTAATTAAACACCTTCAAGGCACTAAAATCATGTAATCACATAATATGCCAAAATAATCACATTTCTCAAGAAATCACAACAAGACAATTTTTACATATCTAATTCATGCTAGAATTGATTTTAACCATTCTTAATACCTATTTCCCACATTTTCACCACCTTAGGTAAGTTCTATACATGAGATTACATCTCTAACACCCTACCCATTCCATATAATAACCCTAGGGTGGAAATAAACTTAATTAGGAAAAGAACCATATAACAACCCTATATAGGCAGAATAACCGCACATGGAGACTGCGTGCTTGTTTTAGAAAAAAACTCATAATATTTTAGATCACAAAATATGATGGACCTCATACCTTTTTCTACTCTCAAAGGAGTCGTGACCACATACAGTTAAACTCTAACTTCATATATTATAATATACTGGAATTTGTTAGTGATACACCACAAACAAAAATGTCAACAATTCAAAAGAATATAAAGGATAAATTTAAGTATGATATTTTCTACAAGAAAGCATAGATTGTGAGGAACAAGACCATTGTTAAGATTTTCAGGGATTGAGACTCGTTGTATGACATGCTTCCTAAGTTTTTGGGTGCCGTCAAGAAGTATAACCCTCACTCAATTGTAAAGTGGCAGTATAATTTCAACATCATATTTCATATGTCATGAACACATTATGAACATTTCAATATCCATCAACAATCACAATATCAATATATCAAATGTATATACAAATATTTTTCAACATCAATTTCCAAGTATGTTACCATATAATCAATGTACATAACACACTTAATCCACATAAACATTTAATTAAACACCTTCAAGACACTAAAATCATATAATCACATAATATGCTCAAATAATCACATTTCTCAAGAAATCACAAGAAGACAATTTTTACATATTCAATTCATGCTAGAATTGATTTTAACCATTCTTAATACCCATTTTCCACATCTCAACCACCTTAGGTCAGTGCTATACATGTGATTACATCTCTAATATAACAACCTTAGGGTGAAAATAAACCTAATTAGGAAAGGAACCCCTATAACAACCCTGTATAGGTAGCATAACTGAACATGGAGACTGCGTGCTTGTTTTAGGAAAAAACTCAAAATATTTAATATCACAAAATATGATGGATTTCATACCTGTTTCTACTCTCGAATGAGTCATGACCACATGCAGTTAGACTCTGATTTCATATATTATAATATAGTGGCATTTGTTAGTGATACACTACAAACAAAAATGTCAACAATTCAGAAGAATATAAAGGATAAGTTTAAGTATAATATTTTCTATAAGAAAGCATGGATTGTGAGGAATAAGACCATTGTTAAGATTTTTAAGGATTAGGACTCATTGTATGACATGTTTCTTAAGTTTTTACGTGCCATCAAGAAGTATAACCCTGACTCGATTGTAAAGTGACGGTACAACTATGAATCTCCTGAATATAATCTTTTTTTACAAGTATTCTGGGCATTCAAGACCAGCATTAAAGGGTTTAAAAGTTGTCTACATGTTGTCAATATTGATAGGACATTTTTGCATGGAAAGTACAAGGAAAAACTATTAGTGGTAACTAATTTTGATTCTAATAAGCAGCTATTTCTTATTGCATTTGCTATAGTGGAAGAGGAGAATCAATCAAATTGGTCTTTTTTCCTATATTACCTTCGGCGGATAGTTCTTAGACATCAGTAAGGGATATGTTTAATTTTTGATAGGCACGCGGGGATTCTTTCTACTGTGAACATGAAAAATTCTAGGTGGCATCCATCACATGCTTATCATTGCTTTTGTCTTTAGCTTGTTCATAGTAATTTTAATACACAATTTAAGGATGACCATTTGTATGATCTTATGTGCAGGGCTGGCATGACAAAACAGGTTCGTAAATTTGATGAGTTGATGACCCAGATACGCAATGTCAAAGAGAAAGTGGTTGATCACTTGAATGATATATTAGTGAAAAAGTGGACATTAGCCCACGATGGTAGACGACGATATAGCATAATGACAACCAAAATTTCTGAGATTTTTAATAGTGTTCTCCAAAGTGCTAGATATTTACCCATAATTGCTTGTGTGCAATCGATATTTATCGGGTAACTAAGTATCATTTTGAATATCGAGATAATGTGACAAAACGGAAAGAAAATAGGTTGAGTTCCCTAAGAATGTTGTGGAATGAGTACAACATGCACATCAAATAAGTTGTGTCCATGAAGTGATGTCATTTCGTAGGAGCATGGTCTTGCTGAAGTGGTGATTAGCAGTGATCAGAAACAAATTGTGTGTCTTGAAGATCGGTCGGCACATGCAGAAAATGGACAATTTACAGAATTCATTGCTCTCATGTATTGGCTACATGTTCTCATTTTTAATTGTATTTTCAGTCGTACATAGATCCCATTTACAACATCGACAATTTAGAGAAAATTTGGGAGCCTCAAATGTATCCTCTGGAGCATGGCCATTATTAGGATGATCCTCCACGTCCCAAATTAGTCTCTAATTTCAACCAATCTTGAGACTTAGTTAGTCGGCCATGGATGATGCGCATATAGAATAAGATAGACTTTCTGTCAGAGGGTCGTAATCAAATACATTGTGGGCTATGCAGTGAAGTGGGTCACAGTCGTCGAAAGTATTTATCTATAAACACATGAGCTCCATCATCCCTTCACTAGGTAGTCCCGAGTTATTTTTTGAGCTTATTAAGTTGTCTTATGTTGTACTAAAGTGTGTATTGGACCATACGATGTGGTTATGTTGTAATATTTTGTAGGTACACAAGCTTATAATTACACGTTTGTTGAAAAGATATCATTATGCTATCTTGGAAGTTGAAAATTTACCTTTTATCACTATATGATTGCGGATGTTTTGTTATATAATTCATAATTGTATTTGACTTTTGCAGATTTTTTGTTCTGGTTATGGACATTGATGATAGACATTTAGTACATCACGGTCCACATGACCACTTTATTTTTTTTGTTACAGGTAGAACATTGGTCAGACTATATATGGTAGGGAATATATCCCCCTCCTTTGCACTACAGGCGCAGTAAGCGCACCGCACGATAGTTACATGTCATAGATGAGCACGTTCTTCGTCATTTACTTACTGTTGATTTTTACGAGGCGCACAAGGTTGCATCAAGCGGTTGGACTGGGGTCTCATCACAACACTAGTTGAGAGGTGGCGTGTTGAGACGCACACATTCTATCTAATTGTGGGTGATGCCATTATCACCCTTTAGAATGTCGCAGTGCACATAGGTCTACTGATCAATGGTATGATAGTGTCTAAAAGGGATAGTTGTCCTGATGACACAACTTGGTCAGCACTATGCCAGTAGTTGCTTAGGTTTACTCCTACTGAGGGGGCTATAGACGGGTATTTCCTCAGGCTTAATGCATTGTGCGGTCATTTGGATAGAGGTGTCCCTGTTGATGCTGACGATAATTTCATAGCATGTTATGTCAGAGCATACATCATGCTATTGATCAATTTATATCTATTCATAGATAAGTTATCTAGCAAGGTGAAGTTGATGTACTTTCCATTGATTGTCATTCTTACCATTGCTGGTTAGTATAGTTGGGGCAGCACAATATTGGCTTGGTTATACTGCGAGATGCGTGTCGCTATTAGACGCGATGTTAAAGATATCGATGGCTTGCTTGTTCTACTACAGGTAGATTTCAGACTTCTCTTTTATGTACATACAATTGTTGTTTTAAGTTTAATGTAATGTCATACATATGTGTTCCATTACAACTATTTTGTGTATGTATACAGTTGTGGGTATGAGAGCATTTATCACACATTCGTCCACAGAGATTATTCTCACGTGCCCCATGTAGGAGCGGATGGAGCAGATGTGGAATGGCCCACCAGCACCTACATTTGCATCACATGTCGCGCCACATGATGAGCTACCTATAGGCCTTCATGGGTGTAGGTATGACAATATTTATTTTTTACAATTCATTTTTCATTACTCGTATGTACTGGCAACTAATGTCATACATAACTCTTTTTTTATTTGTTATCCAGTTGAGATGTTGCATTTTTAGAGGAACACACGCCTACCCATGTTCTGAGACATTACAGAAATCAGCTTAACCAGATGTGGGATGNATATATCCCCCTCCTTTGCACTACAGGCGCAGTAAGCACCGCACGATAGTTACATGTCACAGATGAGCACGTTCTTCGTCATTTACTTACTGCTGATTTTTACGAGGCACACAAGGTTGCATCAAGCGGTTGGACTGGGGTCTCATCACAACACTAGTTGAGAGGTGGCGTGTTGAGACACACACATTCTATCTAATTGTGGGTGATGCCATTATCACCCTTTAGAATGTCGCAGTGCACATAGGTCTACTGATCAATGGTATGATAGTGTCTAAAAGGGATAGTTGTCCTGATGACACAACTTGGTCAGCACTATGCCAGTAGTTGCTTAGGTTTACTCCTACTGAGGGGGCTATAGACGGGTATTTCCTCAGGCTTAATGCATTGTGCGGTCATTTGGATAGAGGTGTCCCTGTTGATGCTGACGATAATTTCATAGCATGTTATGTCAGAGCATACATCATGCTATTGATCGGTTTATTTCTATTCATAGATAAGTTATCTAGCAAGGTGAAGTTGATGTACTTTCCATTGATTGTCATTCTTACCATTGCTGGTTAGTATAGTTAGGGCAGCACAATATTGGCTTGGTTATACTGCGAGATGCGTGTCGCTATTAGACGCGATGTTAAAGATATCGATGGCTTGCTTGTTCTACTACAGGTAGATTTCAGACTTCTCTTTTATGTACATACAATTGTTGTTTTAAGTTTAATGTAATGTCATACATATGTGTTCCATTACAACTATTTTGTGTATGTATACAGTTGTGGGTATGAGAGCATTTATCACACATTCGTCCACAGAGATTACTCTCACGTGCCCCATGTAGGAGCGGATGGAGCAGATGTGGAATGGCCCACCAGCACCTACATTTGCATCACATGTCGCGCCACATGATGAGCTACCTATAGGCCTTCATGGGTGTAGGTATGACAATATTTATTTTTTACAATTCATTTTTCATTACTCGTATGTACTGGCAACTAATGTCATACATAACTCTTTTTTTATTTGTTATCCAGTTGAGATGTTGCATTTTTAGAGGAACACACGCCTACCCATGTTCTGAGACATTACAGAAATCAGCTTAACCAGATGTGGGATGAACAGATATACCAAAAGATCTATATACATTTGTTAGTAATTTGTGTTGTTGGTGGGTTATTGTTCGGTAATTCGATGTTTGTATAGTTGGCAGATGCTTGTGGCATGTTTTTGGTTTATTGTTAGTATATGTATGAAATATAATATGCAACAGGTGGTTTTGAAAATTTTTTGGGGTCATACTTATGGGGGAAACTCTACCAAAATTTTTAATTTTTATCCAAGTTTAACAACAATCGACATTCTTATCCTACATATGATATGTCAATCTTTCACTACAGATGTACTGGAAAGCCTACCAGATTATCGCTTGCGGGTTCAGGAATTATGGACTACACGAGCACCGCTCATTTGTTTTGATATAGTGGAGTGGCATTTCTCCAACCGTGTTTTCCAACAGTTTGTACGCAAACAACCGATACCAGTGACTTATGGTTCAAGTAGGGAGTTGCATGCCACAAATAAGCATGGCAGACCTGGTTATGATTGGATCACCACACTTTAGCGCTACATTAGCATGTGGGAGCATCGACAGGATTCTATTATTCATGGCAAGCCTACCCTTGATATGATAGATGCCACTGATCCATACATGAATTGGTATCGACGCATTACTTGTCTACTTATTAGACCACCAAGCCCACGACTTGATGTCGATTTCCAGTTAGTCGACAATATCATTGAACTATTGGTATATGTTGTTTAAGTTTTAGTTAAATTAAACGTGTATAGAAATTATGTACTATTGTTGTAAATCATTAATTTATGATGATACAGGAGTAGACACTGACACAGGTATACCATATATCACACAAGATGTGATACTGTTAGGGGCTAGCCTAATTTATGGACTTGTTTGGCGGCCATCAGTCGGATCGGGGTTTTCAGCTACAAGTGTTTTTCATCTATTTTTGAGCACTGTAGACTTGTGCAAGCACCGAAAGACATTCAGCACCCATCAATTGCAGCACTAGTGCCTGGATGCCAACATGGTGTACGTATTCCACGACGGCCAGCTGCACGCAGACATAGATAGACATCTTCATTGGTCGTGGATACTGCTTCGATATCATCACATGTAGACCCATCATCTCCATATGTTCCCCAGACTGCTGGAGCATGTTCATCTATACCATAGGTCCCTGTTGCTGATTATTGTAGTCCAACGCCTATCGTTGACCATGTCGCTACACCACTGATTGACTATCCTACATAGACACCTACAATGACATCATGTGGTCCACCACTGACCTCACCACATGTTGATACATTGTCGTCACCTTGTACACCTTCACCGGAGCCGATGGTTACAGGAGTTGTGCCACATTTATTGGACCAGACAACTACATCACTTTCCGACGTGGCTTGTATTCCACAGATTATCCCACCCCTGCCCCCATTATCTACTTCTCATATTTTATATACGGACTGTTCTGATGATGCAGAGGTTCCTGCTGAGGGAGTGACACATGAGCCATCACTTTCACATAGAGGGCGAGACAAATGTGGGCATGAAGTCAATCGTCTTGCCACCATGCACATGATCCTATAGATGGTGGAGTGACTCAAGATATTCCGGTTTTTCCTGATGGACAGCTGTCCAAGTGACAAAGGAGACCACCACCTTGTTGAACATAGTCCATTTTTTTTGTCTTTGTTGTATACAAATTGTCTTGATTAGTGTTGTATATAAAAACTTTTTTGGTTCATAATTTGATATAGTGTAATTCCATTACTACATTTTAAATTAGTTATCAAATACTCTAAGTAACATTTTTTCAAGAACATAACACAATTTATTGAAATCCAGATGGACAAGACTAACTGGAGTAATACATCATATTTCATAAAAACATAATAAAGAAACATACTGGAAACACAAATACGACAACTGAAGTCTAAATGTTACAACACAAGAGTTGCATAACACTTCTTCCTAGGTTTTCATCTTCGTCAAACATCTCCACATCAAAATACATTCAACTTCCCCACTCAATTGGAAACTTAAAATTGCTTATTGTATCTTCCCTTCTGCAGCACGGTTGTTTGCAATACGACGAACGTTGTGCTAATTGCAACAGATTGCTATTCAATTGTTTTTAGTTCGAATGCGAAACAATGTTCGCTCTAATTCTTGAGGAGTGGTAATAGGCATACCAATGATAGCTAGTCGAGACCTTCTTATGTTGCAAGAACGAAAATCTAAGCTTAGATTTTCTTTTTCCATCAAACGATATTGTCATTCTGTGATCATTGTGCTTCTAGCTGTTCGTGAATAGCGTACGCGAGGATTCATTGGGTAAAAGAACTCATCCTCTAAAGCCTAATGAAAACCTAGAGTTTCAAACACCGTTCTCAGACTATAATTCATGGTTAGAGATGAATTCTTTACATTGAACATTGCACATGAGTTCAAACTTATAGGCATATTATGGATGTGCGTACACCAATCTACAACCTTAATGAATAACATTAAAGCATTGTGTAGTCACAATGACTAACATTAAACTAGTGCGTAGGCATAATGAATGACATTGATGCAATTGTCACGTTGTACCTATTTCTTGTTTAGCAGCCCATGTGAATGAAGACCCTGCATTGCACTTCAATGCACTAGTGTGTAGTCATAATCAAAATCCTGTGACTACACACTAGTTCAATGCCAAAAAACCTGATACTGTTGAATGTATCATGGATGTGAATTAGTGTGAATTAGAGTCAGTAACTTCAATGAATTAGACATCTCAGTGTGTAGTCACATTGTTAATGAATCACACTAATTATGCATAGATATAAGAGAACTTGGTATACTAGTGTCATATAGACTTTCACTTACCATGCCGCAAAGAAATAGAGTGAACTACAAAGCGGCAGTTAAATGTGTACAAAAGGAGAATAATAGGATGATGATACATAAGTGTCGATATTATATGCTCCAATTAGCAACTAACATGGTGGCCACTACATTTGGAAGGGAGTTGACAACTACTGAGCGATCTACTATATTGTCTAATGAATAATACCTATCAGATGAGTATATGTATGATAAAAATTAACAAATGTAATCAGTGTCCAACTTATTAAACATATAACGTTTATGTCTACATCCTATTTTGTGTTAATCAATATCATGGTTTTATCAGTCTATCCAATGTTTTGTCATATCACAAATTTTTCATTGTCACATCATGTAATTGTCAAATCAATTTTGAACTTTACAATGTGATGTCCTTTCATTGTTATTTTGCATATATATACTAGCATTTATTATTGTGTAAATGAACCACCAAACAAAATGTATAGGTGCACATCACATACACAATATAGCCAAACCAATGGAGATTCTTCTTCACGCAATGACTAAAATAGTTCATCTTCAGCTAAAAAACGTGAACGTTCAACTGTCAGATCAACATGATTGAACAAAGTTCATTCTATCAGATCATATACTGATTCTAGTGGTGTAATGTGGTATGGACGAAAGTGCGCGTTTTGCAATGACGCCATCAATCCTTATCACCCATTCGGTCAAGCTAAACACGAAATTGTTGGGCTTGCAACTGACTATCCGCCTCCAGATGCTCATATCGAACTCACACTAAGATGAAGACAGTTATATGACAAAAAGTGTAACCTTGAAGTATTTTGTCGTTGGCATAGACTTGCGGTACCCAGACACGTTCAACTGATATTTACGATCCACAGAATTCAAACAATCATGATGAGATCATTTCAAGNATGAAGACAGTTATATGACAAAAAGTGTAACCTTGAAGTATTTTGTCGTTGGCATAGACTTGCGGTACCCAGACATGTTCAACTGATATTTACGATCCACAGAATTCAAACAATCATGATGAGATCATTTCAAGGCTTGAACATAAAAATAATCAAATGCAAGGTCGGCTTGATCGTTTTCATGCAATCAAGTATGCAAAAAACATAGTATTTTGATCTTGAATATGCCAAAATTGAAATTTTAGAGGATCCATTACTTGTTTTCAATCCTGAACTTTCTGATTTATCTGATTTGGACGATGATACGTCTGACACTTTTATCCCATCATGTTTATGTGTACTCGATAATCCTTTATATTGTTTTAAACATCAACCACGTTATTGACAACATTTTACCCCATTAGATGCATTAGAAAGTGTTATGAAATAAATGCTCAATTTTTGGGTTATGAATAACTTATATTTTTATATCATTTAATAAACATTATTGTCGACATGATTAAAATTAAAAATAAAATTTTATGTTTGAATGTTAAATTAAATTTAATTATATGTATACATTTTCAATGTTTTAATTTTGATATGATCAAAATTTATTTATTTTGAATAGAATTAAATTTTTCAATAAATAAAATTAAAAATTTATATTAATAAAAACAGAGAGACAAAACGATTACTAAAAAACGTCAGTGCAAATGACGTTTTTTAGAAACGTTATTTGAGCCAACGTTTTTAGAAAAACGTCATTTGCATTGACATTTTATATGAAAACATTAGTCCAACTGACGTTTTCATAAAAAAAGTCATTTGGTCCGACATTTTTATGCTAAAAATGTTACTCCAATTGACGTTTTTAGCCTAAAAATATCATTTCAATTGATGTTTTTAAAAGTGTCTGAATTTGAAACATAGTTTAAAACCAACTCTCTTTTTGGTATAACTTTCTAAAACCCATTGGGTCAGGGTAAAACCTCCACCCAAAATCAACATCTGCTGCAAGTCTGGAATCTGTCAAACTGTTGTCTGCACTGATGCAAATATGCGGTGTTGCCTTTGCTTTGTTGTTTCTACTATCTATTTAATATTACAAGTAATTTAAAATGTACATTTATACAAGCATAATAACGATAGAGGTTAATCTATCATCTAATTTCATCAAACGGCGCTCTAGTACTCTATTAATCCACACATATCTCTCTCTTCTCTCTCCTCTTNACATCTTCATTGGTCGTGGATACTGCTTCGATATCATCACATGTAGACCCATCATCTCCATATGTTCCCCAGACTGCTGGAGCATGTCCATCTATACCATAGGTCCCTGTTGCTGATTATTGTAGTCCAACGCCTATCGTTGACCATGTCGCTACACCACTGATTGACTATCCTACATAGACACCTACAATGACATCATGTGGTCCACCGCTGACCTCACCACATGTTGATACATTGTCGTCACCTTGTACACCTTCACCGGAGCCGATGGTTACAGGAGTTGTGCCACATTTATTGGACCAGACAACTACATCACTTTCCGACGTGGCTTGTATTCCACAGATTATCCCACCCCTGCCCCCATTATCTACTTCTCATATTTTATATACGGACTGTTCTGATGATGCAGAGGTTCCTGCTGAGGGAGTGACACATGAGCCATCACTTTCACATAGAGGGCGAGACAAATGTGGGCATGAAGTCAATCGTCTTTGCCACCATGCACATGATCCTATAGATGGTGGAGTGACTCAAGATATTCTGGTTTTTCCTGATGGACAACTGTCCAAGTGACAAAGGAGACCACCACCTTGTTGAACATAGTCCATTTTTTTTTGTCTTTGTTGTATATAAATTGTCTTGATTAGTGTTGTATATAAAAACTTTTTTGGTTCATAATTTGATATAGTGTAATTCCATTACTACATTTTAAATTAGTTATCAAATACTCTAAGTAACATTTTTTCAAGAACATAACACAATTTATTGAAATCCAGATGGACAAGACTAACTGGAGTAATACATCATATTTCATAAAAACATAATAAAGAAACATACTGGAAACACAAATACGACAACTGAAGTCTAAATGTTACAACACAAGAGTTGCATAACACTTCTTCCTAGGTTTTCATCTTCGTCAAACATCTCCACATCAAAATACATTCAGCTTCCCCACTCAATTGGAAACTTAAAATTGCTTATTGTATCTTCCCTTCTGCAGCACGGTTGTTTGCAATACGACGAACGTTGTGCTAATTGCAACAGATTGCTATTCAATTGTTTTTAGTTCGAATGCGAAACAATGTTCGCTCTAATTCTTGAGGAGTGGTAATAGGCATACCAATGATAGCTAGTCGAGACCTTCTTATGTTGCAAGAACGAAAATCTAAGCTTAGATTTTCTTTTTCCATCAAACGATATTGTCATTCTGTGATCATTGTGCTTCTAGCTGTTCGTGAATAGCGTACGCGAGGATTCATTGGGTAAAAGAACTCATCCTCTAAAGCCTAATGAAAACCTAGAGTTTCAAACACCGTTCTCAGACTATAATTCATGGTTAGAGATGAATTCTTTACATTGAACATTGCACATGAGTTCAAACTTATAGGCATATTATGGATGTGCGTACACCAATCTACAACCTTAATGAATAACATTAAAGCATTGTGTAGTCACAATGACTAACATTAAACTAGTGCGTAGGCATAATGAATGACATTGATGCAATTGTCACGTTGTACCTGTTTCTTGTTTAGCAGCCCATGTGAATGAAGACCCTGCATTGCACTTCAATGCACTAGTGTGTAGTCATAATCAAAATCCTGTGACTACACACTAGTTCAATGCCAAAAAACCTGATACTGTTGAATGTATCATGGATGTGAATTAGTGTGAATTAGAGTCTAGTAACTTCAATGAATTAGACATCTCAGTGTGTAGTCACATTGTTAATGAATCACACTAATTATGCACAGATATGAGAGAACTTGGTATACTAGTGTCATATAGACTTTCACTTACCATGCCGCAAAGAAATAGAGTGAACTACAAAGCGGCAGTTAAATGTGTACAAAAGGAGAATAATAGGATGATGATACATAAGTGTCGATATTATATGCTCCAATTAGCAACTAACATGGTGGCCACTACATTTGGAAGGGAGTTGACAACTACTAAGCGATCTACTATATTGTCTAATGAATAATACCTATCAGATGAGTATATGTATGATAAAAATTAACAAATGTAATCAGTGTCCAACTTATTAAACATATAACGTTTATGTCTACATCCTATTTTGTGTTAATCAATATCATGGTTTTATCAGTCTATCCAATGTTTTGTCATATCACAACTTTTTCATTGTCACATCATGTAATTGTCAAATCAATTTTGAACTTTACAATGTGATGTCCTTTCATTGTTATTTTGCATATATATACTAGCATTTATTATTGTGTAAATGAACCACCAAACAAAATGTATAGGTGCACATCACATACACAATATAGCCAAACCAATGGAGATTCTTCTTCACGCAATGACTAAAATAGTTCATCTTCAGCTAAAAAACGTGAACGTTCAACTGTCAGATCAACATGATTGAACAAAGTTCATTCTATCAGATCATATACTGATTCTAGTGGTGTAATGTGGTATGGACGAAAGTGCGCGTTTTGCAATGACGCCATCAATCCTTATCACCCATTCGGTCAAGCTAAACACGAAATTGTTGGGCTTGCAACTGACTATCCGCCTCCAGATGCTCATATCGAACTCACACTAAGATGAAGACAGTTATATGACAAAAAGTGTAACCTTGAAGTATTTTGTCGTTGGCATAGACTTGCGGTACCCAGACATGTTCAACTGATATTTACGATCCACAGAATTCAAACAATCATGATGAGATCATTTCAATGCTTGAACATAAAAATAATCAAATGCAAGGTCGGCTTGATCGTTTTCATGCAATCAAGTATGCAAAAAACATAGTATTTTGATCTTGAATATGCCAAAATTGAAATTTTAGAGGATCCATTACTTGTTTTCAATCCTGAACTTTCTGATTTATCTGATTTGGACGATGATACGTCTGACACTTTTATCCCATCATGTTTATGTGTACTCGATAATCCTTTATATTGTTTTAAACATCAACCACGTTATTGACAACATTTTACCCCATTAGATGCATTAGAAAGTGTTATGAAATAAATGCTCAATTTTTGGGTTATGAATAACTTATATTTTTATATCATTTAATAAACATTATTGTTGACATGATTAAAATTAAAAATAAAATTTTATGTTTGAATGTTAAATTAAATTTAATTATATGTATACATTTTCAATGTTTTAATTTTGATATGATCAAAATTTATTTATTTTGAATAGAATTAAATTTTTCAATAAATAAAATTAAAAATTTATATTAATAAAAACAGAGAGACAAAACGATTACTGAAAAACGTCGGTGCAAATGACGTTTTTTAGAAACGTTATTTGAGCCAACGTTTTTAGAAAAACGTCATTTGCATTGACATTTTATATGAAAACATTAGTCCAACTGACATTTTCATAAAAAAAGTCATTTGGTCCGACATTTTTATGCTAAAAATGTTACTCCAATTGACGTTTTTAGCCTAAAAATATCATTTCAATTGATATTTTTAAAAGTGTCTGAATTTGAAACATAGTTTAAAACCAACTCTCTTTTTGGTATAACTTCCTAAAACCCATTGGGTCAGGGTAAAACCTCCACCCAAAATCAACATCTGTTGCAAGTCTGGAATCTGTCAAACTGTTGTCTGCACTGATGCAAATATGCGGTGTTGCCTTTGCTTTGCTGTTTCTACTATCTATTTAATATTACAAGTAATTTAAAATGTACATTTATACAAGCACAATAATGGTAGAGGTTAATCTATCATCTAATTTCATCTAACGGCGCTCTAGTACTCTATTATTCCACACATATCTCTCTCTTCTCTCTCCTCTCCCCTCTATCTCATTTTTATTTTCTCTTTGTTCACTTTAATTATAAATTACGTAATTAAAAAAATAAAAATAAATTATTATTTAAAATATAAACTTTACACAATTAATGTTGAATTTCAGGCAATGAATTATTGTTAGTCTACTTATATTTTGTTTGGATTGTACATACATAGAATCCGTATGGGTTGCCTATAACAAAGTAACATCCAGACTCTTCAAACCCCATACACAATCAATGAATTTACATCCTAGAATATATAATACCATCCATATTCACAAGAACATGCTCCTCCTCAACAATTTTAGGGGAGAAAGGAATGAATACATTTTGGAATGGAAACGTCGACGAAGGAAGTCTTATAAATAAATACCAGGGAGAAACAAGTGTAATACATTCCTAGAAATCTGAACAGATACAGTATCTTGAAAGACACATATAACTCATGTATGTACTATAATTGAACGTTTATTTATAGAATTCCTCGGGTATAAAAAATATAGAGGATAAATTTGGATATTTCAATGAAAACGGATAGTATTGACATTAACTATTTTATTAAGTTAAAGAGGGTATTTATGTTCGTTGTGTCCTTCATATGGACATCGGAGGTCAGGGATCATTCTCTTGACTTACACTGATGGGAATTTTACTCAACAAGAAATTGAATAAAAAGCTATTGAATTAGCATATTTTTTGCATGTCGTAGATTATTATAGTCAATTAAAGGTTTCACAGTTTTGTTGAATTTTATAATAGTATAGATGCAATATAGATAGACGTATGTATATCCCACCTGGAAAAAAAAATTAGTAGACATGATAATTCCAATCTATAATATAAAAGAGGACAGGTTTCAATAAACTCATCTGTCGGTTTCAAATAGACTCATCCAACGGTACCAACGTTCCCTTAAGACCATTCATATTATACCGTGTCTTGAGACATATACGATGATAATCATGTTAAATAATTAAATGATAGAAGCTTTGGCTACGTGACCACTCATTCTTAATGTCAAAACAAAAGTAGCTTTACAAAGTGTTTGATGGTGGTTGCAATGCCATACGAAGAATACTTCAGTACTCAAAACATGCTTGAGAAGTGGTTATTTTCATCGTAATTGGTCAACAAAGAGTAGGTGACATCAAGGGGTCATTATATCATTGCTTCTAAATCAGCCAATTTGAGAAAGTTACATCCAAACCGAGGCAAATGAACATAATAAGTGTATTCAAACGCATAAGCTAGCAAAATTAAATGAAAAGAAAATGACTAATTACACCTTTTATCATTAAAATATCATCCAAATTTTACTTCGTTGATAGTTTTTAGTTTGACACTTTACTCGATAGGAGATGAGATTCATTCACTTACATTCTTACCAGCGACACTTTACTCGGTAGGAGATGAGATTCATTCACTTGCATTCCTACCAGCACTATAAAAAGCTCTAGTCTTAATGCCCCTACTATTGTTGTGTAGTTTTTCTTCGAGTTCATAGAATTAGAGTAATTTTGATAATTTAGACCAATTTGTAAGCGTTGTCCAATTTTTTTAACAGAAAAAAAAAATAAAAAAATCATGTGCTATGCACATGAGGATGAAGCGGGAGCATTAGTTGGAAATTAAAATAATATTTCAATCACACTTTTGTGGTGCCTGTTGGAGGATAGTTTTTTTAGGACTTCTTTGAGTAACAATTTTATGCTGAACCACAAAAGCGTGCCCGTACCTTCGATATTGAGAAATTGTCCATATGTAAAATTATAATTTTTGATACAAGTCTTTTCCACATAAAAAGAGAATATTTTGTTACAATAGAAGCAGAAGTAATGTGAATTATTCAAGAATCGAAGTCAATTTGTTTTATAAAATGAAGATATTAATGAAATAGTTTCACGAGGTTTAGCCAATTGTCATGATCGTGGAATAACATTGAAAAATATGAATCCGTGTGTATCAAAGGATTTCCTACGATTATTTCTGGTATGAAATAAGTCAATCATCCACTTTGGTATCTTATTGAACAAAAATGGTGATATTATTCTTCCATTGATCAAGAAATTTGATTTTTGAAAAGTATCATGAACATCTAATGTTTTGTCTTTTTCCTAAGCAACTCAACTCTATCTCGATCATTTCATTGAATCTAAACCCTCTCCTTTCTACTAAAAAGAAAATACAAGCGATCTATGTGATCAAACAATCTTTTAAGGTTCTTTTTTATTTTTTTTGTTGATTCTTGCCAACCCTTCCCGATTGAAGAAATCTGTATATATATATGTTTATTGTATTAGCCAACCCTAAAGACCCTGCCACAAAATGGGCTTTTAGACAATTTAATTTGATAGGGGATTCTTTGTAAATGTCATAACAATTTAGGATGCAATAAAAATAAATCAAAACATGAGGGTCCGAATTAACGAAAACACCAATGCTCTGGAGAAAGCGAACTAATTTGATACGTTTTGGAAAGAATTTGATGCTATAGTACTAATTAATGGAAACAATTTTTTTTTTCAAAATTCCATTGAATATTACTTGTTCGGTATCACATGCAAAACACGTGACTTCTTCTTAGAAAATTTGGACAAAAATTAACAATTGAATGGATCCAATACAAATTGACAATTGTTTAATGCTGAAATTAAGAAAGCAAAAATTTTAAGAACTAAAGTAGGAATCACATGATACTTAAAGGATGAATAGTATAATTACTCATAAAATAAATACCAAAACACCAAACTGTCAAAATGTTTAATTATAATGTTAAATTTAAAATAATGCTAATTTTAGCAAATTTTACTTACTGTATCAATGTGAATTATTAAATAACTAGTTATTACCTGTGCCTGAAAGTACAAAATAATAAAAAATGATAAATAATAAATATATTTGTATTTATATCTAAAATCAAATCACAAACATAAATAATAGATCATGAAATTTAAGGATCGGTTTGTACTAGGGGTGAGAGGTGGTGGGTGGCAATGGAGATGCTAGGAGACGGTAATTGTTGGGGGTGGGTGACAATTACTGTGGAGGTGGTGAGGGCAAAAACGATGATGATGGTGGTGGTGGCGACAGCGGCGACAATGGTGGTAGTAGTTGTGGCGGTGACGACAGTGGCAATGGCGACGATGATGGTGCTGGTAGAAGTGATGGTGGCGGTGGCGATGACGGTGGTAGTGTGGGTAATTGTGGTGATGACGNAAAATAAAAAATATTTATTTTTTGTCTATAATATTCGTTAAATAATTATTTTCTACTTACAATTGTATTATTCATATCTAAATTTACTTTAATATGACAATCAAAAAGATTTGTGTCTAACTTTAAATAGAAAATAGTTGTTTAATGAGTATTGTAAGCAAAAAATAAGTATTTTATTAATTTTTTTAAATTGACTTGAACACGACAAAAGAATGTTGTGATACGATAGTTATTTAACAAACATAAATGAATGAAATTCTTTTTAAATCATAAATATAAAATATTTAAACTTTGAGGGGTATAATTTATAATTAGTCCAATTTTTTTTAAAGGCAAAAATAGACAGAGTTAGCCTTAAATACAAAGTGATACGAATTTATGTCTTTTAGTGTATAAATTGATATTTTTAAACTTCGAAGGGATAAATTGAGATTTAATCACCCCCATCTTTGAACTTATGCAATTTCACAACGGAATTTCTTCCAAGTCCCCAAATATTTAGTGGTAAAAAATTCAATTACTCTCGATTAAAATTAATCATTCACATTTAAATTTATAATTTGATCTAAGTCCGATAAAAAAGTCACTAAATTTATTATTTAAAGGATTACAAATTCAATAATATAAAAAAGAATGGTATAACCACCGAGTAGGGTGGTCTAGCGGTGGTACCGACCTTACTCCTTGTCTAGGGGTTGAGAGTTTGAGGTTTGAAGTCTCCATTGAGATTCGGTGGTTGACCACCATATTAGCCTAGTTAGATTTGGTCCTGAGAGGTATTTCAGGCACGATCAAGTCTTGAAGTCTCTATTAAGACTCGGTGGTTAACCACTATAGGGCTAGGTTTGATTCTGAAAGGTATTTCAAGTGCGATCAAGAGCCTTATAATCCTATCGATAAGGGTCTAACAGAGTGGTTGCTGAACGTTCTTTCTTGTCTCCACCCATTTTTCTTTTTTATGAGGAAAAAAAAAAAAGAATGATATAGTGCACGGGATTTTCTATACTGCATGATTTAGAGTATCAGGGGATACGTATCGAAATTCAATAATAAATAATTAAATTGGATCGGAATGAATGAAATTTAAAATTAAGGGGAATCCAAGTTCCCAAAACCTCCAAGAACATGCAAATCTGACACCTTACTGGTTGGTGACTTTCAATTGTAGAAACAAAGTCACTTTCCTCTAGAAAAAGCCCATAGACGACACCTTGTTGTGAATTTAAAGCAAAACCCAGTTTATATACAAAACTAAGAGATGGAGACTTTTAGATTAGAGAGAGAAGTAGCCTGATTTAGGCTGTCTCTCTTTTTGTCTCCCTCTCTCTCTCTCTNTAGAAACAAAGTCACTTTCCTCTAGAAAAAGCCCATAGACGACACCTTGTTGTGAATTTAAAGCAAAACCCAGTTTATATACAAAACTAAGAGATGGAGACTTTTAGATTAGAGAGAGAAGTAGACTGATTTAGGCTGTCTCTCTTTTTGTCTCCCTCTCTCTCTCTCCCCATATTCTTCGCATCTTACTATAATCCAATATTCAGTTCTCGTGTCCCACTAAAAGCGTTGAAACGGACTCAATAGTTTATACAGATATTGCTCCAGTGCCTGAATTCCGGTCGTCGGAGCCTCCAGATCTAACCGGAACTCACCANTTCAGTTCTCGTGTCCCACTAAAAGCGTTGAAACGGACTCAATAGTTTATACAGATACTGCTCCAGTGCCTGAATTCCGGTCGTCGGAGCCTCCAGATCTAACCGGAACTCACCACCAGCGATTCATTCTTGTTCTTTATGGAAACCACGGATGCTCCGCACGGAGGTTATATAATTGAGGTCGGTGCCGATTTTGATATAATTTTGGTTGAGTAAAGCTCAATTTGATTCTAATTGTGCAAGATCTACTCTTTGCAGATCAATTTAATTTTTTTGCATGTATATGATGGAAAGAGATTTAATATTTGTTCCAGTATCTGTCAAAAAAACCAAATGTATTTGATTGAAGTACGGCAATCTATGTGAAGTTATTGAAACGTGCTATTTCCATAGCAAGATCTGGTAAAAAATTGATTTCGGTTGTATTGAATTTGAGCCAATTCAGGTGACATATATATATTCACACACATGTAGTTATTGATTGTATAGAGGACGTATTGCCTGTTGTTGAACTATAACTGCTCTTTATTTTAGTTCTGGAAATTTTCATTTTTATCTGTGTATATGCGTGCATTGCTGTACTAGTTAAGTTTTAGCCGATTTGTGGTTGAATTATATTGGTTTAATTCAGATTACCAAAATTATAGAACCCTTTATCCCACCTCACCAACCCATGTTGGGATTTGGAGACTAACGCCCACTCCTAATTAGTGGCAGTTTTATTACTAGGCCCAGGCAGCAGGCAGTTTATAGACATTTTTCTTTCTGGATTTATTGGCTGATTCTATTGTTGATCTTTGTTGTAGGTTTAGTTCTTGTATAAAGTGAGAGCTTTTGGACCTAACCGATGAAAAACGGGATGATAGAGTGCAGCGTCTGTCATTCCAAGTTGGTTTCCCCGACTACAAAGACGGTGTCAAGGGCTTATGACCGACACAGGAGCAAGATATCGTCAAAGCATCGGGCCCTTAACGTTCTCTTGGTTGTTGGTGATTGTATTTTAGTTGGTTTACAGGTGATTGTGATATTCTAGTCATCTTTTTTTGTTTGACCATGTTTACATAAACCACGGTTTATCTGAGATTTGACTGGTAATGTGGCTTATGATTTTTCCCCTGTAAACCCATTTGTTTGGAGGAAACTCCGGTGTCTATGCTCAATTATGGATGCATATTGCTTCACAACCAACTGGATTTGTGCTTGGTTCATTTGATATTATTTTCCTGCTGTCTGCAAAACATTCGACTGTTTCCCTGCATGTTATCATGTCTTTGATGACTTACTTAATACCCAGAATTCTCAAAGTAATGGATTGTTTAGGGACTAACTTGGGATAAATTGTAATCTTATTGTCTGATAGTTTTGTATTTCTTTATTTCTTTTAACTAAATGCTGCTATGCCATTAAATATTAGAAGGGAAATACTTAGATTCTTACTTGATATAATCAAAATTATTTGTTGAAAATGTTGTTCTCACATAAATGTATTGATGTGAAATTGTCAACGAATTGAGACCTATAATTAGGGAAATTTGCAATCTATCAAATTGACGGGGAATTTTAAACTTGTAGTTATAAGTCAAAATGTTGAGAGGAGCTTTTTTGTGGGCACTTGTTGTTGAAAAGTTCATTGATATTTTTGAAAAATTGGATGTGAGTTTTGTATTTAGACTTGATATTATTTCTCTTTGTGGGAGGTTTATCGTTGATAAAGGTTCTAGTGAAAAATATAAGTGTAAGGGCAACCCAGTGCACGAGGCTTTTGCCATTACGGAATTTGTAGAGGGTTAGATATATGTAGCCTTAGTTTTGAGAGGCAGTTTCTGCANGTGGGAGGTTTATCGTTGATAAAGGTTCTAGTGAAAAATATAAGTGTAAGGGCAACCTAGTGCACGAGGCTTTTGCCATTACGGAATTTGTAGAGGGTTAGATATATGTAGCCTTAGTTTTGAGAGGCAGTTTCTGCGACTCAATCCCTTGACACTTAAGTCACAATGGAGCAATTTTACCACTGCAACAAGACCCATCCTCTTAAAAATATAAGTCTATTTGTTGTATTTTTGTTAATGTTGTGTCTTTCAATTATCTCTTACATTTCATGGACTGTGTATTGCTTCGTGTTTTGATATTATGATACACAATTGAATCATGAAAACCTTATTTTAATATGTGAGGATTGTTTGCAAATACGGGCTTCTGTGCATGCAAAAACATGAATGTATAAAGGAACTAGGAAAATGAGAAAAAGAACAAAATAGGAAGGGGATGGTGGTGGTGGTAGAAGGGTATCATAGTTTTTCTATTCCTAACTTACGTTTATGAAGAACACCAATATGAATTTAATTTGTAGGTTTTGAACATTCCCCCCTTAAGGTGATGCATGTGTCTCACATCCATCTAAATCGAACCATTAGCTATATAAAGGAGAAGTTTCTGATATTCTTGTTGCATACATGATGCTGTTGAAAAAGAAGAAAAGAAAAGACAAACGTAGAAAGAAAGGGGAAAAAGAGAAGAAAGAGGAGAGAGTTAGGGATCTCTCTAGCTGTCACGTATATTTATAGTTTTAGTATCATACTAACAAGAATAACCTACATAGCAATAACAATAAAAGTAAAAGGCTAAAAACACTTCTAACACTCCTTCTCAAGCTGGTGCGAAGATATTGCACATGTGCAGCTTGCCAAGGGTCTAATGGAACACTTCATTGGGTATTCTCTTTGTCAAAATATCTGCAAGTTGATCTTCTTTCTTCACAAATGGATTACAAATTAAGCCAACATTCAATTTTTCCTTAGTGAAGTGTCTGACACCTTAACTTGATTGATTCTGTCATATTGAACCGGGTTATGAGCAATGCTAGTTGTTGCCTTATTATCACCATACAACCTCATCGACTTAGAATTGAACCCAAGCTCCTCTAATATGGATTTCAAACACAAGAATTCATAGATACCATGAGCCATAGCTCTAAATTTGCCTTTGCACTAGAGCTGGCCACAATCAACCGTTTTTGCTATGCTAATGATACCAAATTTCCTCCTACAAACGTACAATACCCAGAGGTTGATCTTCTATCTGTAACTNGAATTCATAGATACCATGAGCCATAGCTCTAAATTTGCCTTTGCACTAGAGCTGGCCGCAATCTACCGTTTTTGCTATGCTAATGATACCAAATTTCCTCCTACAAACGTACAATACCCAGAGGTTGATCTTCTATCTGTAACCGATCCAGCCCAGTTAGCATTTGAGTAGACTTCCACTTGCAGATGATCATGCTTCGAAAAAAGTAGTAATTTACTAGGTGGTAGTTTAATGTACCTTAAAATCCTAGTAGTTTAATGTACCTTCAAATTCGATGAATTGCTTCCATATGAGACTAATGAGGTGAGTGTATCAACGAACTTACCNTAGTAATTTACTAGGTGGTAGTTTAATGTACCTTAAAATCCTAGTAGTTTAATGTACTTTCAAATTCGATGAATTGCTTCCATATGAGACTAATGAGGTGAGTGTATCAACGAACTTACCACACTGACTACATAGGCTATATTTAGACGAGTATGAGACATATAAATGAGTTTACCCACAAGTCTCTGGTATAAATCTTTATCTACATGAGAATAATCAACACTTTGCCTTAGCATATGAGTATGCGCTTTCGGAGTATCATCAGGTTTATGCCCTTGCATACTTGTTTCCTAAGTAGATCAAGTACATACCTTTACTGTGAAATGAAGATATCCTGTATAAGTCTTTCAACGGTAAAATGGTGAGAGATGATTCAGAGATGCAAAATTGAATATGGGATGTTGAGTGCACACTCGAACTCTTTTACGAAGAGCAATAGAAATATTAGGCTCAAACTCAAGAACTGGAAGTGATACTGGATTTCCTGAACTCAAGGAAACTATTTCGCACGGCAGTGGAAGACGATCTTATCCTTCTGTCATCTTTAATAGACACGTGATTACTTTTTTTTTCCTTGCTGCTGCTGTTCCTCATTATTTTCCTGCTCTGGTTCTAATGAAAAAAAGACACTAATGAGACAAATGGGAAGACAAATCCATACTTGTCGTCACCCAAATTCTTCCCATGAGGAGAAGTCTTTGGGGAGAAATAGGTTACTCTGCCTCAAAAAAAGGTGACATCCATTAAGATAAATCTTTTACGTGAAGGAGGATGACAACATTTGTAACCTTTTTATGTAGGAAAATAACCAAGAAAGATGCATTTGATTGCTTTAGGATCTAACTTACTTCGGAGTCAAGTAGGAACATAGACAAAGCAAACACACCCACACACTTGAGGAGGAATTGAAAAATAGTTAGAGAAAGAAGGGGAAGAAGAGGAAAAAAAGAAGATGAGACGTCAACTGGTGACCAAAAGCAACCTCATTCTGTTGAGGCGTATCCCTACTAGAAGTTTGGTGCATAATTCTTGCTCAACAAAATTAGAATGAAGTCCCCCATAAACATATTCACCCCATTATCAAAATGAATAATTTGTATTCTATTATGAAATTAGGTAAGTACCACCTCAAGACAAATCATTAATAAGTTTCACAAACTATTTGAAACTAGACAAATTAGAAACTCAGGACCTTCCCTAAACATCAATATGAAGAATAGCAAAAGATGGAGTACTTTTATTGAAACTAATAGGAATGATGCACCATTGTGTTTTGCAAGGTCACATGCTACACAACGGAAATAAGAGACATTCACAGCCTAGAAAACAAAGCAAATAATTCTTGTAACAAAAGAAATGGGGATATCCTAATCTTTAACGTAGTAGCCAAATGTACTCCTTAGAAATTTCACATCTTTTTAGCTTGTAAGAATAGTAGTATCGTCTGACTCTTAGAAATTCTGATACTAAAGACCGTCTCTCTCTTCACCATTGTCAATCCTCTTCCTCGTGACAAGGTCCTAAAAGATACGATGTGAAGGAAACAATGTTACACTACGATTTAATTTTCTTGTAATGCTACTAAGAAAAAAAGATTATTTGAAAAGTTAGGAACATGTAAAACAGATAAGAGAGATAGAGAGAAAGAAACTGGAACAAAATCTTTATCAGCTACAAAAGATAATGAACCATCGACTATTTTAACTGTCGTTTTCCTGAACAAGCAGTCTATGATGAGAACAAAGTGGACATTCCAGTAATATTGTCTTAGGCTCCTGAATTAATGATCCAGGGATAAGAGAGGGTATTACATGATGCACTCAGTGTTGTAGGCAGTTTGCCAAAATTGACAAAATAAGTGGATGCAGTGGCAGGTGTCTCNTAGAATTGAACCCAAGCTCCTCTAATATGGATTTCAAACACAAGAATTCATAGATACCATGAGCCATAGCTCTAAATTTGCCTTTGCACTAGAGCTGGCCACAATCAACCGTTTTTGCTATGCTAATGATACCAAATTTCCTCCTACAAACGTACAATACCCAGAGGTTGATCTTCTATCTGTAACTGATCCAGCCCAGTTAGCATTTGAGTAGACTTCCACTTGCAGATGATCATGCTTCGAAAAAAGTAGTAATTTACTAGGTGGTAGTTTAATGTACCTTAAAATCCTAGTAGTTTAATGTACCTTCAAATTCGATGAATTGCTTCCATATGAGACTAATGAGGTGAGTGTATCAACGAACTTACCACACTGACTACATAGGCTATATTTAGACGAGTATGAGACATATAAATGAGTTTACCCACAAGTCTCTGGTATAAATCTTTATCTACATGAGAATAATCAACACTTTGCCTTAGCATATGAGTATGCGCTTTCGGAGTATCATCAGGTTTATGCCCTTGCATACTTGTTTCCTAAGTAGATCAAGTACATACCTTTACTGTGAAATGAAGATATCCTGTATAAGTCTTTCAACCTCAATACCCAAAAAATACTTCAAGATTTCCAAACCCTTTATCTCAACTTCTTGGGTTAAATAGGCCTTCGATGTCATCATTTCTTTTACATCATCACTAGTGGGCACAATATTATCAACATATACAATAAGTGTAGTCACCTTCCTATGAGAAAATGTTTAACGAATAAATGATCACTTTGATGATAATCATACCTCACCATAGCTTGGGTAGACCTCTCGAACCATGTTCTTGGAGACTGTTTTAATCCATACAATAATTTTTTCAATCTACATAGCACACTTACTACCATTAGAGGTAAGTTCAAAATCAGGTGGAACATCCATGCATACTTCTTTCTCTTGGTCTCCATGTGGGAATGAGTTTTTTACACCAAGCTGTTGAAGAGATAATCCTCGACTTTCAACCAACGAGAGCGAGGCATGAATAAAATTCATCTTTTCTATCGGGACAAATATTTCCTGATAGTCATTACTATAAGTCCGTGTAAAGCCTTTTGCCACTAATCTGACTTTATATTTTTTAACCGAGCCATCAACCTTGTGTTTCACTGTAAACACCCAATTACATCCAACTCAATTCGTCCCATCAAATAACTCAACTAATTCCCAAGTATTGTTCTTTTAAAGTGCATTCATCTCTTCCAACTTTACTTCCCTCCACTTAGGATCATGAAGTGCATTATGTAAATTATGAGGAATAGACACAAAGAACAGACACAGAGTACATNATAATCAACACTTTGCCTTAGCATATGAGTATGCGCTTTCGGAGTATCATCAGGTTTATGCCCTTGCATACTTGTTTCCTAAGTAGATCAAGTACATACCTTTACTGTGAAATGAAGATATCCTGTATAAGTCTTTCAACGGTAAAATGGTGAGAGATGATTCAGAGATGCAAAATTGAATATGGGATGTTGAGTGCACACTCGAACTCTTTTACGAAGAGCAATAGAAATATTAGGCTCAAACTCAAGAACTGGAAGTGATACTGGATTTCCTGAACTCAAGGAAACTATTTCGCACGGCAGTGGAAGACGATCTTATCCTTCTGTCATCTTTAATAGACACGTGATTACTTTTTTTTTCCTTGCTGCTGCTGTTCCTCATTATTTTCCTGCTCTGGTTCTAATGGAAAAAAAGACACTAATGAGACAAATGGGAAGACAAATCCATACTTGTCGTCACCCAAATTCTTCCCATGAGGAGAAGTCTTTGGGGAGAAATAGGTTACTCTGCCTCAAAAAAAGGTGACATCCATTAAGATAAATCTTTTACGTGAAGGAGGATGACAACATTTGTAACCTTTTTATGTAGGAAAATAACCAAGAAAGATGCATTTGATTGCTTTAGGATCTAACTTACTTCGGAGTCAAGTAGGAACATAGACAAAGCAAACACACCCACACACTTGAGGAGGAATTGAAAAATAGTTAGAGAAAGAAGGGGAAGAAGAGGAAAAAAAGAAGATGAGACCTCAACTGGTGACCAAAAGCAACCTCATTCTGTTGAGGCGTATCCCTACTAGAAGTTTGGTGCATAATTCTTGCTCAACAAAATTAGAATGAAGTCCCCCATAAACATATTCACCCCATTATCAAAATGAATAATTTGTATTCTATTATGAAATTAGGTAAGTACCACCTCAAGACAAATCATTAATAAGTTTCACAAACTATTTGAAACTAGACAAATTAGAAACTCAGGACCTTCCCTAAACATCAATATGAAGAATAGCAAAAGATGGAGTACTTTTATTGAAACTAATAGGAATGATGCACCATTGTGTTTTGCAAGGTCACATGCTACACAATGGAAATAAGAGACATTCACAGCCTAGAAAACAAAGCAAATAATTCTTGTAACAAAAGAAATGGGGATATCCTAATCTTTAACGTAGTAGCCAAATGTACTCCTTAGAAATGTCACATCTTTTTAGCTTGTAAGAATAGTAGTATCGTCTGGCTCTTAGAAATTCTGATACTAAAGACCGTCTCTCTCTTCACCATTGTCAATCCTCTTCCTCGTGACAAGGTCCTAAAAGATATGATGTGAAGGAAACAATGTCNCGAAGCTAAACTCTCTTAGGGCATAGGGTGAAACATATCCCTCCTCTCTTCTAAGTGAACATAAGCATATACCAGAGAAGGAGTGTCTTTTTCCCTAAGATTTGAATCCTAATTTGATTGCAAGGAATTCAACAATCCTCTCTTGTTCTATTAACTTCTATAGTTTTGAGGCATATGTAGCACAAACCATATCAAGCTTTTGATAGTGATCCAAGTCTTGCCATAAGCTCGCAAAGTATGAAAATATGTTGTCGATGAAGAATCTCTGTTTGTTATTATGAATCCGACATTTCAACTCATAAACCTATGCCATGTTACCCATTTTCAACTATATTTGTGAAACTATCTCACAAATCTTCTTCGAAGTGTGAAAAAAAAAATGCCATTATTGATCTCCGATTGCATAGAGTGGAGTTACCAAGACATAATCATTGAATTCTCAGCCTTGCACTTATCATAAAGAGGGTCGTCAATTGGTGTTTCTTCAACTTTGGCGGTCAAATGACCCATTTTGCCCTTACTCATAATAAACAACTTAGTTGACTATGAGCAGGCCGGTAATTATAGCCATCAAGCTTTGTGGTTGTAATCTGTAGGGCGGAATTTTCAGTTTGAAGCCCAACCCGACTTACAACACCCTTTCACTGTTTCTAAGACTGTGCTCATATCCTTAATTTGATTTCAACCTCTTTTCAAGATTGTATATACACACCAAATGACTTAATAGACCAAAAAAAACAACAACAAGAAACACAACAACTTTCTCAAACTAATATTCTATCTAATCAAGAATCGTAGAAAATAGCCAAACCTACTATTGGAGCACAAAAACAAGCTACTGATATGCAAAAAGTACCTTCTGAGGCCTTTGAAGATATGAAACTCCACAAATATGGGTGTAAAACACAAGGAATCCGCTGGGCAATGATAATCAACAATATTAGCAGCTATTCTAAACATTGAAATCACCAGAGGTGGCTAGATATGATTTTTGCGAAATATTTTTTTTTTGAAAATTAGAAAAAAAAGGAAAGAGACATCTAATAATTTAAGACAAAATCCAAAAAATCACAAGCAATAGATCTGTCTTGGGTGACCATGACTACAAATTTTTATTTAGCAGACATAAAAATAAAAAAATTCAAAAAATATTTGCTTTGATGGGGTTCCGCATGTAGATGNAGTCAAATGACCCATTTTGCCCTTACTCATAATAAACAACTTAGTTGACTATGAGCAGGCCGGTAATTATAGCCATCAAGCTTTGTGGTTGTAATCTGTAGGGCGGAATTTTCAGTTTGAAGCCCAACCCGACTTACAACACCCTTTCACTGTTTCTAAGACTGTGCTCATATCCTTAATTTGATTTCAACCTCTTTTCAAGATTGTATATACACACCAAATGACTTAATAGACCAAAAAAAACAACAACAAGAAACACAACAACTTTCTCAAACTAATATTCTATCTAATCAAGAATCGTAGAAAATAGCCAAACCTACTATTGGAGCACAAAAACAAGCTACTGATATGCAAAAAGTACCTTCTGAGGCCTTTGAAGATATGAAACTCCACAAATATGGGTGTAAAACACAAGGAATCCGCTGGGCAATGATAATCAACAATATTAGCAGCTATTCTAAACATTGAAATCACCAGAGGTGGCTAGATATGATTTTTGCGAAATATTTTTTTTTTGAAAATTAGAAAAAAAAGGAAAGAGACATCTAATAATTTAAGACAAAATCCAAAAAATCACAAGCAATAGATCTGTCTTGGGTGACCATGACTACAAATTTTTATTTAGCAGACATAAAAATAAAAAAATTCAAAAAATATTTGCTTTGATGGGGTTCCGCATGTAGATGAACTCAAGAATTACGTAACCACCGCATTGATACCATGTTGAAAAAGATGAAGAAAAGAAAAAAGGAGCAATAGAGGCAAAAGAGAGAAGAGGTTACTGTGAAGAGATGAGAGATAGGGTTCTCTCCTCCTGTCANGTTATTATGAATCCGACATTTCAACTCATAAACCTATGCCATGTTACCCATTTTCAACTATATTTGTGAAACTATCTCACAAATCTTCTTCGAAGTGTGAAAAAAAAAATGCCATTATTGATCTCCGATTGCATAGAGTGGAGTTACCAAGACATAATCATTGAATTCTCAGCCTTGCACTTATCATAAAGAGGGTCGTCAATTGGTGGTTCTTCAACTTTGGCAGTCAAATGACCCATTTTGCCCTTACTCATAATAAACAACTTAGCTGACTATGAGCAGGCCGGTAATTATAGCCATCAAGCTTTGTGGTTGTAATCTGTAGGGCGGAATTTTCAGTTTGAAGCCCAACCCGACTTACAACACCCTTTCACTGTTTCTAAGACTGTGCTCATATCCTTAATTTGATTTCAACCTCTTTTCAAGATTGTATATACACACCAAATGACTTAATAGACCAAAAAAAACAACAACAAGAAACACAACAACTTTCTCAAACTAATATTCTATCTAATCAAGAATCGTAGAAAATAGCCAAACCTACTATTGGAGCACAAAAACAAGCTACTGATATGCAAAAAGTACCTTCTGAGGCCTTTGAAGATATGAAACTCCACAAATATGGGTGTAAAACACAAGGAATCCGCTGGGCAATGATAATCAACAATATTAGCAGCTATTCTAAACATTGAAATCACCAGAGGTGGCTAGATATGATTTTTGCGAAATATTTTTTTTTTGAAAATTAGAAAAAAAAGGAAAGAGACATCTAATAATTTAAGACAAAATCCAAAAAATCACAAGCAATAGATCTGTCTTGGGTGACCATGACTACAAATTTTTATTTAGCAGACATAAAAATAAAAAAATTCAAAAAATATTTGCTTTGATGGGGTTCCGCATGTAGATGAACTCAAGAATTACGTAACCACCGCATTGATACCATGTTGAAAAAGATGAAGAAAAGAAAAAAGGAGCAATAGAGGCAAAAGAGAGAAGAGGTTACTGTGAAGAGATGAGAGATAGGGTTCTCTCCTCCTGTCACTTATATTCATAGTTTTAATATTGTACTGACATAATANAGTCAAATGACCCATTTTGCCCTTACTCATAATAAACAACTTAGTTGACTATGAGCAGGCCGGTAATTATAGCCATCAAGCTTTGTGGTTGTAATCTGTAGGGCGGAATTTTCAGTTTGAAGCCCAACCCGACTTACAACACCCTTTCACTGTTTCTAAGACTGTGCTCATATCCTTAATTTGATTTCAACCTCTTTTCAAGATTGTATATACACACCAAATGACTTAATAGACCAAAAAAAACAACAACAAGAAACACAACAACTTTCTCAAACTAATATTCTATCTAATCAAGAATCGTAGAAAATAGCCAAACCTACTATTGGAGCACAAAAACAAGCTACTGATATGCAAAAAGTACCTTCTGAGGCCTTTGAAGATATGAAACTCCACAAATATGGGTGTAAAACACAAGGAATCCGCTGGGCAATGATAATCAACAATATTAGCAGCTATTCTAAACATTGAAATCACCAGAGGTGGCTAGATATGATTTTTGCGAAATATTTTTTTTTTGAAAATTAGAAAAAAAAGGAAAGAGACATCTAATAATTTAAGACAAAATCCAAAAAATCACAAGCAATAGATCTGTCTTGGGTGACCATGACTACAAATTTTTATTTAGCAGACATAAAAATAAAAAAATTCAAAAAATATTTGCTTTGATGGGGTTCCGCATGTAGATGAACTCAAGAATTACGTAACCACCGCATTGATACCATGTTGAAAAAGATGAAGAAAAGAAAAAAGGAGCAATAGAGGCAAAAGAGAGAAGAGGTTACTGTGAAGAGATGAGAGATAGGGTTCTCTCCTCCTGTCACTTATATTCATAGTTTTAATATTGTACTGACATAATATACCCCCTATAGTAACAACCGTAAATATAAGACTAAAAACACTTTAATAGATGAATGTCTCCAGTTACTCGAAGAGCTAGGTAGTTCTATCTTTGAGCTTCCTTTGGGTTAAAGATAGATAAAAAGGATAGTCAATTTTTTTTGGGTTAAAGATAGATAAAAAGGATAGTCAATTTTTTGGTACTATGGCCTCTTGCATACCTAGGAATTGAAAATTTTCAAAACTATCAGGTCAGGTGCTTTTTGGTTTATTTTCTGTTTAATATTTGTTAACTACTCGACTAAAATGTGGCAAGTATTTGGTAAGGAAAAGCAGTACAATGTGTGAAGGAAGATAATCCTTCTTATGCTCCGTTACGCAAACCAACAAAGAACGAAAGATACATTCAACATAAATGCTAAAAGATCTCGTTTTATCTTGAAGAGATTTATAGATGACAACGAATTCGCTCTTCTTTCAATGAATTAATTTTTCCGCATCCTCACTGATGCGGGTGCCGGTTTGACTTCATTGGGTAACATAGTTGACAAATCTGAAGTCTCTCTTATCCAATAACAGTTTGTGGTATGAAAGAAGCACATAGGAAGTTACCTATCTTGCCACTGCATTGCAGAGCCTCTCACACCCATCTTGTAAAATTGCTTAGCATTAGCCAAGTTTCAATGAGGTATTCTAAAAGTGTTACGGCCTCCACTTTAATAATTGACAAATTTTTTACCTTTTTGTGTAAGAGTAAGGAAATCAGTTTTTTTCCCCAAAGGGTTCATTATTGATTGGAGATATTACATTGTAATCTTGCTTTAATTTTAGGTTGGACATCTCTTTAGATTCAATTTAGATTTGACATGATTTTCAGCGTCATAAGTTAGTTGGACTCCTGATCACCCAGAGAGACGGTAATAATTTCTGGATGAGCTTGGCTTCTATTATTCATATGCTGTCTCATTTTGACCCTCTTTAAGATCTACAAGGATCCTGTGGGAGCGGGTCTGTGTTACTTCATTTGTGTCTAGTCTGCCATGATTTGCATAGACTCTTGATTATTGTATAGTAAGTGTTGGCTTTTTCCCTTCTCTCTCTTGTAAGCTCTTGATTGCTCTTCCTTCTACTCATATAGGAGGCAAAAGAAAGTTAAAGGGAGGGTCTAAATGTGTTATTTTGTTTTTGAAGTATATTGATTAATTTCTCCATTGGAAAAGGCTTAATATGGGTTAGATTTTACATATTAAATGCTTTGCTTCATATGACTAGAATTTTTTGTGTTCTATTGGGCATTGCATAATTTGCTAACCATGCTTAAATTCTTGTTTTTCTTTTTCAGCCAATTTTGGTATTTATGTCCAAGGTGGATGGGAGTTTTAAATATAACCCCGTTGGTGTTAACTTCCTTACGGAGTGTGCAAAAGTTCTCTTTGCAATTGTTATGCTTGTGATCCAGGTACATTTGGCTTTTTTCCTCACTTCAACTTCAAAATATTATCTTTTTTGTTTTCATGTTTTCCTTGGTAATTTATCTCCCCGGAGTACTTGTGAATTGAGCATGTTCAAGTAAGACAATCTTGAGACTGTTTAATACATTTGAGTTTACTCACTGCTTAATTTTATATCGATATACCAAATTATTGTGGTATTTTTATTTACTAAAGTAGGATTAAGTGATTTGGGTATTATTTTAATGTTAATCAAGTTGTGATTAGAATCGTTAAGGCCAGAAAAATGTTGGTGAAGATTCCCAACGAACTCGTTTTGTATAATTGCAAACATGCAGAGGGAAATGTGTCGCATATAATGCAATGTGGACTATGTATTAGCAAAGTAAGTAAGAAAATATGCAATGATATCTACATTGAGATCTCTGCCTTATGATATTTTAAATATGTAATCTTTATGAATTATGGAGACTATGTGGTGTTATAATTATGATCACCATGGTTTTTAGTGTCAGTGTTTTGAGTGATTTTGCAGGCTAGACGGCAGAAAGTTGGAGAGAAGCCGCTTCTCTCAATTTCCACGTTTGTGCAGGTATGAAGTCTTAAAGATATACATTTGATGCATTTATATGATCTGTAGGAGATGGTGAATAAATTATTTTTGCATGTTACAAGGATTTCCAGCAACATCTATTTATTTTTTTAAGATTAATTCAGGTTGGCTTGCCCGTTAAACTGAGATGACGTCCATTTGAATGCAGTGCTTTCCTATTTTAGGCATGGAAATGATGCAAACTTTAGGAGTCTTATAAAAATATAGTATCTTTTGCATTCTATTTTGACTTCATGGGCTTTTGTCAAGTTCCTGTAAATGTTTATTGGTATATATGGAAATGGTTGGCTGTGTTATTATCACACGAATCAGTACAAAGGCCAAGATGTTTCCGAAATATTACTGAAACGTTTCCANCAAGTTCCTGTAAATGTTTATTGGTATATATGGAAATGGTTGGCTGTGTTATTATCAAACGAATCAGTACAAAGGCCAAGATGTTTCCGAAATATTACTGAAACGTTTCCGTTTTCAATGTTACCGAAACTTTGCACCAAAACAAAATTTTGATCCTTGGACTAGGAGAATTTATATTCTCTAGCTCTATATGCTGATAAAGATACATGCTGGATAGCTGCACAGTTAATAGACACCGCTGCGCTGCAGGAGTCAATTGCAGTGTTTTTTTCCCTTTCCCATGATGAGGAAATTATGCCTAAAGAGTGCTAAAGAGAAGCATAAACCAGGCTCACTCGGACAGTGAGCTTCGGTCAGACAGGAACAACTCGAGCCACAAAAGTTCCTTTGTCTTGGACAATGTACTTTAACTTGGGGCTGATCCTGAGCTAACAATTCTCAACCCAATGATAGTTCTAGTTGGGTTTGAGCAGAGGCATCCGCCGGAGCCAGCTTGAAGCCCGACTCACAAACTATATATTGTATATCTTGTCTCCCGACTCTCGNTCACTCGGACAGTGAGCTTCGGTCAGACAGGAACAACTCGAGCCACAAAAGTTCCTTGTCTTGGACAATGTACTTTAACTTGGGGCTGATCCTGAGCTAACAATTCTCAACCCAATGACAGTTCTAGTTGGGTTTGAGCAGAGGCATCCGCCAGAGCCAGCTTGAAGCCCGACTCACAAACTATATATTGTATATCTTGTCTCCCGACTCTCGTCCATAGGATGGATGCTCAACATGGAGGCTTAACATAATATTATGCATACTATTAGGATATAGTTGTGTAGGCTAAATTCAGTGAGTCACATCTCAACTAAATCCAAGGGTTAAGATGCTTATTGTTAGATTAGTAAATAGAGAATTGGAAGAACTCTAAGAGAGGAGATGAGGAAGTCAGAATCATACTTGGCCTCTCACTTTCACCTTATATTTATANCTATTAGGATATAGTTGTGTAGGCTAAATTCAGTGAGTCACATCTCAACTAAATCCAAGGGTTAAGATGCTTATTGTTAGATTAGTAAATAGAGAATTGGCAGAACTCTAAGAGAGGAGATGAGGAAGTCAGAATCATACTTGGCCTCTCACTTTCACCTTATATTTATGGTTACCCACAAAAGTGACTAGTATACCCTCATAATATAATCTAAGCTTGGAACAGATAGCTAGCTGCCAGACGAGAACAATTCAATACTTTTGTGAACATATCTGTAAGTTGGTCTTCTGGTTTCACAAATAGTGTTGCGATCTCTCCATTGAGTATTTTGTCATAAATGATATGACAATCAAATTCGATATGTTTANCTTATATTTATGGTTACCCACAAAAGTGACTAGTATACCCTCATAATATAATCTAAGCTTGGAACAGATAGCTAGCTGCCAGACGAGAACAATTCAATACTTTTGTGAACATATCTGTAAGTTGGTCTTCTGTTTTCACAAATAGTGTTGCGATCTCTCCATTGAGTATTTTGTCATAAATGATATGACAATCAAATTCGATATGTTTAGTCCTTTCATGGAATATTGGATTGATAGCACTATGAAGAGTTACCGATTATCACAAAGCAACTTAAGGGGAAGTTGAGATGGAAAGCCAATTTCTTGAAGAAAATGTAGTAACCACATCAGCTCATTTGTTGTATGCGCTATACCTCTATACTTGGCCTTTGCACTTGACCGTGTAATCACTATTTGTTTCTTATTCTTTCATATAACCAAATTACCTCCCAAGAAGGTACAATATCCAGTAGTTAATATGAAATCTAAGGGAGTACCTGTCCAATCAACATGTGTAAAACCTTCCACTTTAAGATGTCTATTGACTTGGTACAACAATCTAGGTCCAGGAATATTTTTTAAGGTATANACTTGGCCTTTGCACTTGACCGTGTAATCACTATTTGTTTCTTATTCTTTCATATAACCAAATTACCTCCCAAGAAGGTACAATATCCAGTAGTTAATATGAAATCTAAGGGAGTACCTGTCCGATCAACATGTGTAAAACCTTCCACTTTAAGATGTCTATTGACTTGGTACAACAATCTAGGTCCAGGAATATTTTTTAAGGTATAGAATAATACGAATAACAACATCGTAATGTGGTATTCTAGGACTTCCTGTAAACTGGCTCACAACATTAATCGCATATCCAATATCTAGTCGAGTGATAGTGAGATAATTAAACTTTTCAACTAATCGACGGTATCATCCCGGATTCTCAAATAGTGCACTGCCATCCACCAACAATTTCTGATTCAGATCTATAGGAGTATCAATTGGTTTTCCACCTAGTAAACTTTCTTTTTCCAAGCAGATCAAGTACATATTTTTTCTGAGACAAATAACTGCCTCGTTTAGATCTAGCAACCTCAATGCCCAAGAAGTATTTGAGTTTGCCTAAGTCTGAAATTGATGTTGCTAGAAGATTTTCAACTTTGCAATACCCTCAGAGTCATCACTGGTAATTACAATATCATTTGCATACACAAGCATAATATATCCTGTAACAGTATGTCAATGAAAAGNTGCCCAAGAAGTATTTGAGTTTGCCTAAGTCTGAAATTGATGTTGCTAGAAGATTTTCAACTTTGCAATACCCTTAGAGTCATCACTGGTAATTACAATATCATTTGCATACACAAGCATAATATATCCTGTAACAGTATGTCAATGAAAAATAGAGTGATCTGTTTGATATTGAAGAAGACCAAATTTTAGAACTATCTCTAAAAATTTACCAATCCATGCTCTTGGTGATTATTTTAAACTGTACAATGATTTCTTTAGTCGACACACACTCCGATAATACTCCCCCTAAGTAATAAATTCAGGTGGTTACTCCATGTAAACTTCCTCAGTCAAATTACCAANATTTTAGAACTATCTCTAAAAATTTACCAATCCATGCTCTTGGTGATTATTTTAAACCGTACAATGATTTCTTTAGTCGACACACACTCCGATAATACTCCCCTAAGTAATAAATTCAGGTGGTTACTCCATGTAAACTTCCTCAGTCAAATTACCAAGTAGAAATGTATTTTTCCCATCCAACTGAAACAAAGACCAAGCTAGAATAATAGCTAAAGAAATCAATACATGAATAGGGCAAATCAAGATTGAATTTTACTATATACATCCATCGACAACCCACAGTCTTTTTACTAGTAGGTAAGGGAATGAGATCTCTAGTGTCGTTATGATTAGTCTCCATAGATTTCCTCTAACCCGGATTAGATAACGCTACATGTAATGTCTTAGGGATGGAAATAAAAGAAATAAAACAAGGGAAAGTATGGGACAATGCATTATAAGAAAAAAAATTAGTAATTGGATGATTAGTAACAGAAGACCGAGTATCTTTACGAAGAGGAATGGGCAAGGAGTTAGAGATAATTGGGGAACTTGAATCAGAAGGCGCCAAGGAAAATGAGGGGGACCATAATAGATGGCCTCAAATGACGAGATTACATGCTTAGGGGGAGGAGACAGAGGGATAATGAAAGAGGTGGGGGTAGAGGTGATTGATTAACATCAAGATCTAGTGGAGGAGTGGGATCTCGAAAATATGGAATCGATTTAGTAAATGTGACATCAGCACAAATAAAGTATTGTTGAAACATAGGACTATAGCAATGATAATCTTTTTGAGTGCGAGAATAACCAAAAAAGATACATTTTGTAGCATGAGGAACAAGTTTATCAAAATCGGGTCCTAAATTGTGAACATAGCAAACAAAATTCAAATATTTTAGGAGGTAAATTGAATAAGGGAGACCGAGGAAAAAGGACAGAATGTGGACTGNGGAACAAGTTTATCAAAATCGGGTCCTAAATTGTGAACATAGCAAACAAAATTCAAAGATTTTAGGAGGTAAATTGAATAAGGGAGACCGAGGAAAAAGGAAAGAATGTGGACTATGCTCATTTAACATAGAAGATGACATACAGTTAATGAGATGATAAGCAATAAAAACACCATCATTCCAAAAATATTGAGGGACATTCATTTGAAATAAAAGTGCACGAGTCACCTACATCAAATGATAATATTTACGTTCAGGTGCACCATTTTGTTTGGGGGGGTGTAGATACATGAAGTTTGGTGAATAATATTAGTTTTACGAAGATAAGTGGTAAATTGCTCAGAGCCATACTCATGAGCATTATCAGAACGTAGAAGGTGAGTACGATGACCATATTAGGTTTTGATTTCCTTACAAAATGTTTCAAATATGGAGAACAATTTAAAATGAGCTTTTTTGGGAAATAACTAAGTCATGCGAGAATAATTATTCACAAATGTCAAAAAATAAGGAAATTTATTAGATGAAATATTCTTTAAAGGACCCTATACAGTAGAATGTACCAACTCAAAAGGATTGGATACATGATTATTGACTTTAGACCGAAATGACACACAGTGATGCTTATTAAGTTGACAAACTTCACAAAATAGGGAGACTGAAATGACACACAGAGATGCTTATTAAGTTGACAAATTTCACAAAACAGAGACGACATATGACCAAGACTAGGGACTTGGCACATCAAATTCTAGAGAGATGAATGACCAAGACGACAATACCACTAAAAGGGAGATAATGAGATTTGAAGAGCTCTAGGTGATGGATCAGGATCAAAATAATAGAGGCCACCTGCTTCATGTCCCATAACAATCTTCCTCCTCGCCTTTAGATCCTGAAACATTATAAGGATAAAAAGTGACCGAACATTTAAGGAAATGAGTAATCTTACTAAGAGACATTAAACTGAAAAGAAATTGGGGAACAAATAAAGCATAGGATGAAGACACATTGGGACTTAGTTGAGTAGTTTGCAAACCTGAAACTTTAGATGAAGTCCTATTAGCAAAAGTAACACTTGGAGATGGAATAACAGAATTGTAAGTGAAAAATTCGCTAGACGAACTAATCATGTAAATAGAAGCACCATAGTCTATGATCTATGGATTGCGGGTGGAAGACATTAAATAAGTGAAAGTGGTACTTGATTGAACAAAAGTAGCCATCGAGGAAGATGAGATAATTTGTTTCAGAGACTGGAACTGAGCATACTTTTCTCAGAAGATAGTAACTAAGTTGGAGTTAGATGGTGCTGCAGGGGATGATGATGTAGGCTAATGGGTGATATTATCATGATAGGAGACCTAGTTAGCAATGCTAGACGACTTGCCATGTAAATCCCAATNGAACTGAGCATACTTTTCTCAGAAGATAGTAACTAAGTTGGAGTTAGATGGTGCTGCGGGGGATGATGATGTAGGCTAATGGGTGCTATTATCATGATAGGAGACCTAGTTAGCAATGCTAGACGACTTGCCATGTAAATCCCAACAGTAATCCACAGTGTGATTACTACGACCACAATGAGTACGTAAGTGAGTAACATTACGGCCTCCACGACCACTACTACGTCCCCCTCTAGAATCATAAATAGAACGACCACCACAACATCCACCTCTATGGTCCCGACCACCTTGAGTACTACTAGTTTTGCAAGTGGAGACAACCCAAGTTGAGCAGTTAGCGGAGGGACCATGATCAGTGTCGGATCTAAAAAGATAATCAGATAATGTAGCACGCTGTAAGCGGGTAAAAACATTTAAAAGAGTGGGAAGAGTGAGACTTCTTAAGATTTGGATACGGATAGGTTCATACTCAAGTTTTGAACCAATAAGAAAACGAACAACATTCAAATCCTCACACTGTCACTCCATACATGCGACACCGGTCGTAAACGGGTGGAGAATCCTCAACTCCTCACAAACACCCATAACTTTAGAATAATAGTCTTCTAAACTCAAAGCACCCTGCTTAGGGCGAAATACTGTTTTCATACCTCATAAGTACCAGTAAACTTACTAGTACCATAAATATCTGTGCCAAACGATTTCAGATTTTCTTGGCTTTATCGAGATAAAGCAATGTGGAGCTGATATGAGGTTCAATACTATTCAATAATAACTAAATAATTTGGGCATACTCTTGCTCTCACTGATAAAATCTAGGGCCTTGGGTTTAGCTCCAACCAAATACTTTTTAAAACCTTTGCCTTTAATGAAAACTTGAATACATTGGGGCTATAAAATATAATTAGTCCCATTTAGCTTGACCAAAGTCATAAGAGCATGAAAGAAAGAGGATGAGAAAAATATTGGTGGAAGGCTAGGAGGAAGTGCATCTGTCTTCAACTATGTTCTGGAATCTGTAGTCATATTACTGAAACTGGAGCAACTGAGAAGGTAGATCTGGGCTAAAAGAGAGCTGGAAAAGGAGCACCAACCAAAAAAACAGAGGAACCCAATCCTATACTCACGGGACCAAGAAGAATAAGGCTAGGGCAGTCCACAAAGCAACGAACCTGACCAGAAACCTGATGAACCGAACCAGAAGCCTGCTGAGCCAGACCAAAACCTGCTGAGTCAGACCACAAAACTGATGCACTGGCCAGAATACACAGATTGTGGCTGGTATAGGTCTGAAGACTATCAAGAATAGCTAGGAGGTGGGAATCAGCATGAACTGGGGAGAAAGACACCTGAACCGGGTAGAACTGATCTGAAAATTGTAGTAGAATGGTCTGAACCGGACGTGAACCCACCTAGTCTGAACCAAACCAAACTGGACTGGGCCAGCTGGTTCTGGGCCTGGATCTTGTTGGACTGGGCTAACAGGTGCTGGGCTGGATTGCCTCTTTTAGAAAAACTTGCTGATGGACTCGGTTTTAACCTAATCCGAATTAGATTCGAAGTAGAACTTGTGAACAACGGGCTGTGTCTTCTTCGTTCTAACAGGTCTGCGAACCCTAGCCCAGACAACTCTGGCGATGATGAGAACATTGGCAACAATGATCAACGCCAGATAGAACGTCGACCACCATATTTGCCAAAACACCATACGAGGCTATACAAATCACAACACCTGAGATCCAACAAATAGAAACCTCACCCGAATGATGACATCAATACCTTCAATCAATCAGCCATAGATCCGACGATGTCATAGTACAACTAACCATCCAACGAACTGAAATCGCACAGATCATGTACTCGATCACACCCATAGTTATTGTTCATTCATAACAGGATATAAATCCTAGTTCGACCATCATATTTGCCAAAACACCATATGAGGGTATACGAATCACAACACTTGAGATCCAACGAACAAAAACCTCACCCGAATGACGACATCAATATCTTCAAACAATCAGCCATACATCTGATGATTCCATACTACAACTAACAATCCAACGAACTGAAATCGCACGGATCATGTACTTGATCACACCCATAGTTATTGTTCATTCATAACAGGATATAAATCCTAGTTGTTCATTCAGGCTGTGGTTGAGTCCTGGATGAGGAAGACGAGAATAGAAAAAAAAGGAGGAAGAGACTGACGCGAAATAAAATATAGAAGAGTTTAAGTTCAAAGAAAAAATCATGGATGAATTTTAGATCAAAACACCTGATGAGGCTATACGAATCACAACACCTGAGATCCAACGAACAGAAACCTCATCCGAATGAAGACATCAATACCTTCAAACAATCAGCCATACATCCGACGATTCTATACTGCAACTAACAATCCAACAAACTGATGTCGCACGGATCATGTACTCGATCACACCCATAGTTATTGTTTATTCATAACAGGATATAAATCCTAGTTGTTCATTCAGGCTGTGGTTGAGTCCTAGATGGTGAAGATGAGAATAGAAAAGAAAGGAGGAAGAGACAAACGAGAAATACAATACAAAAGAGTTTAAGTTTAAAGAAAAAATCATGGATGAATTTTAGATCAAATTGGCTCTGATATCATGTTAGATTTAGTAAATAGAAAATTGAAAGAACTCTAAGAGAGGAGGTAGGGAAGGTAGAATCATACCCTACCTCTCACTTTTACCTTGTATTTGTAGTTACCCATAAAAGTATAAATGATTAGTATTCCCTCCGAGAGGTATACTTATTTAATTAGAAATAATGACAATATACTACTAATTATAAAAGTTGAAGACTAAAGCATGATGTGAAGAAGGGATTGAAATATGGTTTTGTTGGAAAAAACTAGTAAGCAACGCCCTTTGAGCACTCAAGCAGTTCCTTCAACTTGGAGTGAGCATTTTCTCAATTTGAGACCACTGCTTGCTCAACGCTCACCCAACACTTGAATGGTCATGTTGGGTGGCTGAGACAAAATTCAATTCCAAAAACTAGCACTCTCTCATGCTCTAGAGGGCAATTCGGATTTTGTAGATTTTGGTTTCCTATTTTGATTCTATTTTCATTTCTATGTATAGGTTAAGGTTGAGTTCATTCATAAGGGTTACAAAGCTGAGATTTTCAAAGAGAAAATAATTTAGAGAGCTTGACCCTAGCCTACTAAACAAAAGTGGCTAAAGATTCTTCATAAATTACTTTTGACCAATTTCATGTTCTTTTAGAGAGCTACCTTGTAAGAGACACAAAAGCCTTTTGAGACGTTTTTGCGTTGTTGGATTTCAATTGAAGTTCGAAGGCAGATTCCTTGAATGGTATAGGATGGATTGAGGATTCGATTTATGGATCATCTATAAAGCATCCAAGAGTTTGCAATGGATTCCGAATTGAAGTTATAAGATAGAGAAAGCATCTTACTTAATGTAATTGGTTGATCTATACGTCTTTTGAGTCTTGTAACTAACTTTGAAGCTTTAGTGGATTGGTTGTCTGAAAGGTCCTGTGGTTTTTTCATGTTAGGGTTTTCCATGTAAAAATTGCTTGTGGTATGGTTGAGTATGATTAACTTACTTCTTATACTTGCAATTTTCGAGGCAATTTGTGATATTTGCATCTTGCGTGCGTCATACGTGCTTTACATATTGAATAGGATTTGATTTTTGAATTGGGCATTATCTTATGCATCTAGTGCACAAACCCTATTTTTTTTTTATGGGAAACAGAAATATCATTAAAAATATAGAACAAAAATACAAAAGAAAATCCAGCAATATATTTATTTGTGCGAGTCCTCAGACTGTTGGTTAGACCCTTGAAAATCAAATTTTTTAGAGTACTCTTTTTAATTACTGGCCCATCAACCTGATAAATATTTGTATTTCCTGCAGGCTGCTCGCAGCAATGTGCTTCTTTNGCCATAGATCCGACGATGTCATAGTACAACTAACCATCCAACGAACTGAAATCGCACAGATCATGTACTCGATCACACCCATAGTTATTGTTCATTCATAACAGGATATAAATCCTAGTTCGACCATCATATTTGCCAAAACACCATACGAGGGTATACGAATCACAACACTTGAGATCCAACGAACAAAAACCTCACCCGAATGACGACATCAATATCTTCAAACAATCAGCCATACATCTGATGATTCCATACTACAACTAACAATCCAACGAACTGAAATCGCACGGATCATGTACTTGATCACACCCATAGTTATTGTTCATTCATAACAGGATATAAATCCTAGTTGTTCATTCAGGCTGTGGTTGAGTCCTGGATGATGAAGATGAGAATAGAAAAAAAAGGAGGAAGAGACAGACGCGAAATAAAATATAGAAGAGTTTAAGTTCAAAGAAAAAATCATGGATGAATTTTAGATCAAAACACCTGACGAGGCTATACGAATCACAACACCTGAGATCCAACGAACAGAAACCTCATCCGAATGAAGACATCAATACCTTCAAACAATCAGCCATACATCCGACGATTCTATACTGCAACTAACAATCCAACAAACTGATGTTNACATCAATACCTTCAATCAATCAGCCATAGATCCGACGATGTCATAGTACAACTAACCATCCAACGAACTGAAATCGCACAGATCATGTACTCGATCACACCCATAGTTATTGTTCATTCATAACAGGATATAAATCCTAGTTCGACCATCATATTTGCCAAAACACCATATGAGGGTATACGAATCACAACACTTGAGATCCAACGAACAAAAACCTCACCCGAATGACGACATCAATATCTTCAAACAATCAGCCATACATCTGATGATTCCATACTACAACTAACAATCCAACGAACTGAAATCGCACGGATCATGTACTTGATCACACCCATAGTTATTGTTCATTCATAACAGGATATAAATCCTAGTTGTTCATTCAGGCTGTGGTTGAGTCCTGGATGAGGAAGACGAGAATAGAAAAAAAAGGAGGAAGAGACTGACGCGAAATAAAATATAGAAGAGTTTAAGTTCAAAGAAAAAATCATGGATGAATTTTAGATCAAAACACCTGATGAGGCTATACGAATCACAACACCTGAGATCCAACGAACAGAAACCTCATCCGAATGACGACATCAATACCTTCAAACAATCAGCCATACATCCGACGATTCTATACTGCAACTAACAATCCAACGAACTGATGTCNACTCACCCGAGTCATGCGAGATTCAGGGTTTATACGTATTGTGCAATGGTATCGTTTTGTAAGGTGTCTAGTCGGATATGACTCCTATTAGAGTATCGGCCGATACTTTTAACCATGTCTTCATGCCTTAGTTACAGTCAATGGACTTTAATGGATGATGACCTCAGTTTTGGTGTATTCTATCCTCAATCAATATTTCCTTCACCTGTATTCATGTAGGTTGATAGACCGAGCTAGGAGGTGCTGAGGAAATCTCCGCCGCATGATAGCCATTATTGGTAGAGAGGGAAGGAGGGAGAGTTGTTTTTTGACTAACATATAGAAGAAATTGGTGGCTCATCATGGGTTTCGGCTGGTTTTGAATAGGAGGTAGGAAGGTGTTAGGGAGGGGGAAGCTTTATTACTTTTTTCTCTTACTCGTTATGAGTTAGGACCAAAAGAGGTGACATTTGTTTTATTTTCATCTTTCATTACACTGGGGAATTTAGAAAGACCCAGTGTCAAACACTTGATGCTTTATTTAGAAATGAGACAATGAAACTCTTGGTGAAAAAGTTTAAATGCACATCATGCAGTATGATTGCCATTTAACAAACAGGAGATAAATTCCCAATATGACATACGTGGGCAACCATTATTCCTTGGCTACTGTCATGATGATCTGTGAAGTTCATTGTGGTTTGGTGGCTCTTTTGACATCTGTGACTGATAATTTTTATTGTAGAAACTTTTTTGCACCCTGTTAATGTTGTTTCATTTGATATAGGACAAATGTTGCCTGCGATTATATAACTAGTCACTTTTTTGTGACAATAATTCAGCACATATTAAATGTGACGTTTCATATAATATGACATACCCTACCATCAAAAAGATATTTTACGACATATATGGACGACCACTATTGCCTGGCCACTATTGTTATGACCTGTAAAGTTAATAGCCTAGGTTTTCAATATTTGTCTGCCACAAACAACTTAACTGTGCAAACTTTCTGTGCAGCTGTACTTTGATCCTGCCACCGTTAAGATGCTGAGCAATCTGAAGGTATATTGCTACCTGCATTTTTATTCATGAGGTTACTAAGGAGATTATGGTACTGATAGGTTGGTGACAGCATGGGTTGTGGCTTTTGAATATCTTCTTATATGTAATGATGCTTTTGGTAATGGGTTTTTGTTTGCTTCAACAATTTATATTACTCGTTCGTTGATATTAGGCATAACATTGTTTATTGCATACTTTTACAATATGTTGTGGTGTATCTATATATTTTCATGGCTAACTTTGTGCAATTTGCTAGCTGGTTTTGGCAGACATACATTCATTTTTCTTTATGTAATGTTTTTTCTATTGGTAGTGGGAGAGAGAGATTGACAAATAGGACCTCCCATTAGATGCTATTGGAAAAGAAGCAATTTTATTGATATTAAGAAAGCACAAAAAAGAAAAGAGAGTTGGATAAGTCGTCCAATCCCAAATCAGTTAAAAGAGAAAAAAAAGAAAAAGAAAAAGCTGACATGGACAATGGATAACAACAAAGAGCAGCTGACATGGACAATGGATAACAACAAAGAGCACTTAGAGCAACATAATGTCCAGCTATAAATCACAATCTCTCCGCCTTGCCATAATGCAACTTAGGGGAATACCTTCAAGAGTATTAGAAACCAAAGTTCAAAAAGATACTAAAAAANAGACAAAATTCAATTCCAAAAACTAGCACTCTCTCATGCTCTAGAGGGCAATTCGGATTTTGTAGATTTTGGTTTCCTATTTTGATTCTATTTTCATTTCTATGTATAGGTTAAGGTTGAGTTCATTCATAAGGGTTACAAAGCTGAGATTTTCAAAGAGAAAATAATTTAGAGAGCTTGACCCTAGCCTACTAAACAAAAGTGGCTAAAGATTCTTCATAAATTACTTTTGACCAATTTCATGTTCTTTTAGAGAGCTACCTTGTAAGAGACACAAAAGCCTTTTGAGACGTTTTTGCGTTGTTGGATTTCAATTGAAGTTCGAAGGCAGATGCCTTGAATGGTATAGGATGGATTGAGGATTCGATTTATGGATCATCTATAAAGCATCCAAGAGTTTGCAATGGATTCCGAATTGAAGTTATAAGATAGAGAAAGCATCTTACTTAATGTAATTGGTTGATCTATACGTCTTTTGAGTCTTGTAACTAACTTTGAAGCTTTAGTGGATTGGTTGTCTGAAAGGTCCTGTGGTTTTTTCATGTTAGGGTTTTCCATGTAAAAATTGCTTGTGGTATGGTTGAGTATGATTAACTTACTTCTTATACTTGCAATTTTCGAGGCAATTTGTGATATTTGCATCTTGCGTGCGTCATACGTGCTTTACATATTGAATAGGATTTGATTTTTGAATTGGGCATTATCTTATGCATCTAGTGCACAAACCCTATTTTTTTTTTATGGGAAACAGAAATATCATTAAAAATATAGAACAAAAATACAAAAGAAAATCCAGCAATATATTTATTTGTGCGAGTCCTCAGACTGTTGGTTAGACCCTTGAAAATCAAATTTTTTAGAGTACTCTTTTTAATTACTGGCCCTTCAACCTGATAAATATTTGTATTTCCTGCAGGCTGCTCGCAGCAATGTGCTTCTTGCAGTTCCAGCGTTTCTGTATGCTATCAATAATTATCTGAAGTTTACAATGCAGGTATAGACATTGTGGTTGGTTTTCACTTTCCTACATGTGCATTTGCTTTTGGAGAGCATTTTACGCATGTCGATAACTACATAGTGGTGCCTCTATTTGATGTTGGTAGTGTCTCAACTTCTTACATGAGCAAGTTTGNTTTTTAATTGCCCACCCTTTCGTGGCCACCTCTTCTTGTTGCTCTCTCTCTCTCAATTTTTTTGATGAGAAAATTGTTGATTTATTATCACAATCTCCATGCACAGTTCAAGGTCGTGGTATCAGCCATCGACTTGGAAAGCTCTGAGACACATTGGTTGCGGCGTCTCAATGCGGTATCGGGCGATACGATCTAAAATAAAATGTTGAACATGACGAGAGATTCAGATCATATCGCGACGTCGCAGAACCGTATCGGCCGATTTGGGAATGATAATTCCGGAGACTCCGGATTGATTCAGACAACTCACCCCAGTCATGCGAGATTCAGGGTTTATACGTATTGTGCAATGGTATCGTTTTGTAAGGTGTCTAGTCGGATATGACTCCTATTAGTATCGGCCGATACTTTTAACCATGTCTTCATGCCTTAGTTACAGTCAATGGACTTTAATGGATGATGACCTCAATTTTANACTCTTCTGCTCATGCCGGTGCAATAAACAAAAAATTTTGCCAGGCTCAATGAAACCAAACAAACAAGGTATATGTGAGCCCCAGACTACTTGCTCTAAAACTCTTTTATCCTACTCAAATACTAAAAACAAACATTGCCTTAGGATATTGTTTTAACTCTTGCAATTACTGCTGTTATGATGAGGGTTGAACCAAGAGGGGAGGTCTACTCTTAATGAGGACATGTTTTTGTTTACTTCTTCATCCTTTGTCTTTGGTTAGCTCCATGTCCAGGGGAAGTGAGGGTGGTTTCAAAAAGGTGAGCTGCGGGTTCTTGCTCTTCTAGGTCCGAATATTCTTATTGAGTAATTTTAACGTTTAGGATAAAGGGACCCAAAAGGGATGAAAATAGACATTATTGCATGTGATTCAATGGGGACGGTGGTAATCCTTGAATCATATGTGATGACCTTTGTTTATCGTGATTGTAGGTCTTAGTTAAGATAGCAATTTCTTAATTACCATGGTCAAAAAGAGCGAAACAAAAAATAAACTTAAAATGAAGTTGCAACAGCCGCATACAGATTTGTAACACAGAAAAAGAGCTCAAAGAGAAAAGTATTGTATCATAGGGTTGCTTCTAAATTAAACTCTCTGGAGATTTATCATGAATTGTGGTCATGTTGTACTAGAAATGAAGGTTTTGTTATTGAACCTGCTCTGCTGGTGGATATACTTAAAATATGCAAAGATGATAATTCTCATGTATTTCTTAACTCATGAAATGTAGGGCAAAATAATAATTTAATTTCCCTCCCTCACCCTTTTTAATTGCCCACCCTTTCGTGACCACCTCTTCTTGTTGCTCTCTCCCTCTCAATTTTTTTGATGAGAAAATTGTTGATTTATTATCACAATCTCCATGCACAGTTCAAGGTCGTGGTATCAGCCATCGACTTGGAAAGCTCTGAGACACATTGGTTGCGGCGTCTCAATGCGGTATCGGGCGATACGATCTAAAATAAAATGTTGAACATGACGAGAGATTCAGATCATATAGCGATGTCGCAGAACCGTATCGGCCGATTTGGGAATGATAATTCCGGAGACTCGGGATTGATTCAGACAACTCACCCGAGTCATGCGAGATTCAGGGTTTATACGTATTGTGCAATGGTATCGTTTTGTAAGGTGTCTAGTCGGATATGACTCCTATTAGAGTATCGGCCGATACTTTTAACCATGTCTTCATGCCTTAGTTACAGTCAATGGACTTTAATGGATGATGACCTCAGTTTTGGTGTATTCTATCCTCAATCAATATTTCCTTCACCTGTATTCATGTAGGTTGATAGACCGAGCTAGGAGGTGCTGAGGAAATCTCCGCCGCATGATAGCCATTATTGGTAGAGAGGGAAGGAGGGAGAGTTGTTTTTTGACTAACATATAGAAGAAATTGGTGGCTCATCATGGGTTTCGGCTGGTTTTGAATAGGAGGTAGGAAGGTGTTAGGGAGGGGGAAGCTTTATTACTTTTTTCTCTTACTCGTTATGAGTTAGGACCAAAAGAGGTGACATTTGTTTTATTTTCATCTTTCATTACACTGGGGAATTTAGAAAGACCCAGTGTCAAACACTTGATGCTTTATTTAGAAATGAGACAATGAAACTCTTGGTGAAAAAGTTTAAATGCACATCATGCAGTATGATTGCCATTTAACAAACAGGAGATAAATTCCCAATATGACATACGTGGGCAACCATTATTCCTTGGCTACTGTCATGATGATCTGTGAAGTTCATTGTGGTTTGGTGGCTCTTTTGACATCTGTGACTGATAATTTTTATTGTAGAAACTTTTTTGCACCCTGTTAATGTTGTTTCATTTGATATAGGACAAATGTTGCCAGCGATTATATAACTAGTCACTTTTTTGTGACAATAATTCAGCACATATTAAATGTGACGTTTCATATAATATGACATACCCTACCATCAAAAAGATATTTTACGACATATATGGACGACCACTATTGCCTGGCCACTATTGTTATGACCTGTAAAGTTAATAGCCTAGGTTTTCAATATTTGTCTGCCACAAACAACTTAACTGTGCAAACTTTCTGTGCAGCTGTACTTTGATCCTGCCACCGTTAAGATGCTGAGCAATCTGAAGGTATATTGCTACCTGCATTTTTATTCATGAGGTTACTAAGGAGATTATGGTACTGATAGGTTGGTGACAGCATGGGTTGTGGCTTTTGAATATCTTCTTATATGTAATGATGCTTTCGGTAATGGATTTTTGTTTGCTTCAACATNTTATTGGTAGAGAGGGAAGGAGGGAGAGTTGTTTTTTGACTAACATATAGAAGAAATTGGTGGCTCATCATGGGTTTCGGCTGGTTTTGAATAGGAGGTAGGAAGGTGTTAGGGAGGGGGAAGCTTTATTACTTTTTTCTCTTACTCGTTATGAGTTAGGACCAAAAGAGGTGACATTTGTTTTATTTTCATCTTTCATTACACTGGGGAATTTAGAAAGACCCAGTGTCAAACACTTGATGCTTTATTTAGAAATGAGACAATGAAACTCTTGGTGAAAAAGTTTAAATGCACATCATGCAGTATGATTGCCATTTAACAAACAGGAGATAAATTCCCAATATGACATACGTGGGCAACCATTATTCCTTGGCTACTGTCATGATGATCTGTGAAGTTCATTGTGGTTTGGTGGCTCTTTTGACATCTGTGATTGATAATTTTTATTGTAGAAACTTTTTTGCACCCTGTTAATGTTGTTTCATTTGATATAGGACAAATGTTGCCTGCGATTATATAACTAGTCACTTTTTTGTGACAATAATTCAGCACATATTAAATGTGACGTTTCATATAATATGACATACCCTACCATCAAAAAGATATTTTACGACATATATGGACGACCACTATTGCCTGGCCACTATTGTTATGACCTGTAAAGTTAATAGCCTAGGTTTTCAATATTTGTCTGCCACAAACAACTTAACTGTGCAAACTTTCTGTGCAGCTGTACTTTGATCCTGCCACCGTTAAGATGCTGAGCAATCTGAAGGTATATTGCTACCTGCATTTTTATTCATGAGGTTACTAAGGAGATTATGGTACTGATAGGTTGGTGACAGCATGGGTTGTGGCTTTTGAATATCTTCTTATATGTAATGATGCTTTCGGTAATGGATTTTTGTTTGCTTCAACATTTTATATTACTCGTTCGTTGATATTAGGCATAACATTGTTTATTGCATACTTTTACAATATGTTGTGGTGTATCTATATATTTTCATGGCTAACTTTGTGCAATTTGCTAGCTGGTTTTGGCAGACATACATTCATTTTTCTTTATGTAATGTTTTTTCTATTGGTAGTGGGAGAGAGAGATTGACAAATAGGACCTCCCATTAGATGCTATTGGAAAAGAAGCAATTTTATTGATATTAAGAAAGCACAAAAAAGAAAAGAGAGTTGGATAAGTCGTCCAATCCCAAATCAGTTAAAAGAGAAAAAAAAGAAAAAGAAAAAGCTGACATGGACAATGGATAACAACAAAGAGCAGCTGACATGGACAATGGATAACGACAAATAGGACCTCCCATTAGATGCTATTGGAAAAGAAGCAATTTTATTGATATTAAGAAAGCACAAAAAAGAAAAGAGAGTTGGATAAGTCGTCCAATCCCAAATCAGTTAAAAGAGAAAAAAAAGAAAAAGAAAAAGCTGACATGGACAATGGATAACAACAAAGAGCAGCTGACATGGACAATGGATAACAACAAAGAGCACTTAGAGCAACATAATGTCCAGCTATAAATCACAATCTCTCCGCCTTGCCATAATGCAACTTAGGGGAATACCTTCAAGAGTATTAGAAACCAAAGTTCAAAAAGATACTAAAAAATATATCTGATCTCATAATCCACTGATTTTCATTTATTTTCAAAGATCATCACATTCTATCCCACGAAATAACCCAAATTGTGGCAAGAACAACCCAATTCCAAATTCCAAAGAGTAATCCCTTTCTTCTTGATTCCAAAACCGCTAAAGTCCACAGTAAATGTAGACTAGATAGAACAAAGAGTAAACAACTCATTCCTTCCAAATCACTCAATTTGCTCTAGAACGATAATGCAACGGGGAAATCTAAAAATAAGTGATCCACATTTTCATACTCACATTGATGCATAGCAACCCACTACGGAGAAAGATAAGGTAGACGTCTTCTTATTTGAAACATGTTATTGGTATTAATCTTATCATGAACAATATTTCGTGCGCAAACTGAGAATTTAATGGGCTTTTTTCCTTCCAAATCATCAAAGTTGGAACGGAAAGTGGACATGAAGGAACATCAATTAATTAGTCAAAGAAAGAATGGCTAGAGAAGCTACTTCAAGCATCAGCAGACAATAGCTTGTATCACATGACTGATGATCTAAATGTAAATCATCAAGCAAAGACAAGAACGAGACCATTTCTGTTATATCTGTGTCATCAAGATTCTCACAAAATCTAATGTCCCAAGAGAAAGTGGGTCATCTGCAAACCGTATTCGAAAAGATCTTCAAACATGAAGACAAAATTGCTAGCTGGAGAGCACTTACTCAGCAGATAAAGGAAACAACNTTCATTTATTTTCAAAGATCATCACATTCTATCCCACGAAATAACCCAAATTGTGGCAAGAACAACCCAATTCCAAATTCCAAAGAGTAATCCCTTTCTTCTTGATTCCAAAACCGCTAAAGTCCACAGTAAATGTAGACTAGATAGAACAAAGAGTAAACAACTCATTCCTTCCAAATCACTCAATTTGCTCTAGAACGATAATGCAACGGGGAAATCTAAAAATAAGTGATCCACATTTTCATACTCACATTGATGCATAGCAACCCACTACGGAGAAAGATAAGGTAGACGTCTTCTTATTTGAAACATGTTATTGGTATTAATCTTATCATGAACAATATTTCGTGCGCAAACTGAGAATTTAATGGGCTTTTTTCCTTCCAAATCATCAAAGTTGGAACGGAAAGTGGACATGAAGGAACATCAGTTAATTAGTCAAAGAAAGAATGGCTAGAGAAGCTACTTCAAGCATCAGCAGACAATAGCTTGTATCACATGACTGATGATCTAAATGTAAATCATCAAGCAAAGACAAGAACGAGACCATTCCTGTTATATCTGTGTCATCAAGATTCTCACAAAATCTAATGTCCCAAGAGAAAGTGGGTCATCTGCAAACTGTATTCGAAAAGATCTTCAAACATGAAGACAAAATTGCTAGCTGGAGAGCACTTACTCAGCCGATAAAGGAAACAAAAAGGGTCTCTGATTTCAGATTCAAAAAATCTGCGTGTGGAAGCAGCTACTTCCAACAATACATCACGAGATTTGGATTTTGCATTTTTATCATCTCTCTCTCTCTCTGCTTTTAGACTTTGTTAAGTAGGCCCGTTCTCCCTCTATCCCACTATCAATCTCTCTGTGCATTACATATCGAAAAAATAAAAATAGAATCTGCACTTGCTAACAGTGGTGATGAAGAAGAGCAGGCGGGGACGGTGAAGGTAGCAGAGGATCCAATGGAGGACGATTTGCTTAGTACCAACAGTATACTGTATTAAGCTTAATTAGCCAAGGTTCAACAATTTGTGTTCTTTTATCCTCCAAAATGGTGAAATTTTTTGATTTATTTTTCTCGACTTCATTATGGTTTTTTTCATTAATTTACATATTATCTACTTTATCTATTCGACTGCACCCATATCCCAATGTATTCAACTTGTATCGCTTCGCATGGAAAATATAATGTATTATTTATCATATATGTATGGAGCATATCCAATACGCATCCTTGCGTATGTGGCCGTATTTGTATATTTAGGTATTGGGTTTTGGATACTCGGAGTATGACATACTCCAACCTTCCAAAAGTATCCATGTCTCATACCTCTTCTCCAACTAGAGTGCATTGGGCTTCAATTCTTTGCATTTTGAGCTATCTTGGTGGCACTTTACATTGGAGTGTGTTATTTTCATCCACTTTTTTTGATATTGATTTGGCTGGTGATGTCATGGACTGCAAATCCACCCCTAAGTTTTTGTTTCTTTCTAAGTGATTATCTTATTTCCTAAAAAAGCAAGAAGCGAATTGTTCTCGCTCGTTTCATTGTTCAGGATTAATACCGTGCTATGGCTACTACTATATTAGAGATAGTTTGGTTGATATGGTTGCTTGCCGATCTAAGCATTTCCTTTTTGCTTCTACATCTATGTATAGTGAAAACAAACGTGCCATCCAAATTGTAGCTTGAGACTATTTCCTTGCTTTTTTCTTTTGTTACTAACTTACTATGCAGTTGGCTGTCTTTTTCATGAAGTCTTGCCCCATGTTGCATCTCCATTTTCTTTTTGACTAACTTCCTATACTTTCTACCGTCACATCATGAGTTGGAAGGAGGATTGTTAATATTGTCATGTTTATTTATCAATAGGGGCAGCAGAGTCTTTTTCTTTTTGTCTGGTTCAATATATTGGCTCTTGCACATACTTTTTATTACAATGGGATTTTAGAGAGAGCTGCTGATAATTTTCCTTCCTTAATATCCCTTCTACTTATTCTTTTCTTTATTTGCTGTATGTTTTAAGAGTGCTGACTTTCTTGCTTGCATAGTCAGCCTACTAACATATTTGGCCAGGACTTCATGTTGTGTAATATTAGTCTTTGGATTTTATTAAACTGTTACTTACAAATTATGTCACAGGACACTAATCTTGAATTATATTCTTGCAAAATTTTGATTGTGGACTATGAAAATGCAGGTTTTGGTAATTGCTGTTCTGTTAAAAGTAATAATGAGGCGTAGGTTTTCCATCATTCAGGTTAGTTTTGTGTTCTGAATGGTTTTAGTTTGACCAGTTTTGGCAAAGTGTAAATAAGAACTACATTTGAATGCTTCAGGGGATTATATACAACGATTGACAACAACAGTAATGATTATTTTAAGGTATTACTTAGAAGGAAAAAAATTACTGAAGCTTGTGTGGTCTTGTTTTGTTTTTTTGCCACAGTGGGAAGCTCTTGCTCTGTTGCTTATTGGAATTAGCATAAATCAGATGCGTTCCCTACCTGAGGGTACTACCGCTTTGGGTGTTCCTGTTGCAACGGCTGCATACATGTCCACATTGATTTTTGTAAGTGATTTTGGTTATTTACTCTCAGGTTGTTACTATACATAGAACTGACGGGTGATGCTCGATGCATCGCTAGCCCAAGGTTTCAGCCCAAAAGCAAAAATTCATATGCATGAATTGTTTTTGAGATTAGACTTTATCATATCTTTGCAATTTCATTAAATTGTTTTTGTACTGCTGAGGCTTTATTTAGGGTTTAATGTGCAGGTGACTGTTCCATCTTTGGCCTCAGTCTTCAACGAATATGCTCTGAAAAGCCAATATGACACAAGCATTTACCTTCAGGTGATCTCAGATAATATTACACTTGTCTACTTTGATGCTGTGTCAGGCAGATAATACGAGATTCATTGGTTGATTTTTGCATTACTTCTCTAGGAGAAAAAATACTATCAATTTTATAGTTGTTTTGATTGCATTTAGTAGTGCTTCATAGTTTCCCCTCAATTAGGACAGATTGCTTGATCGTCTGCTTTCTATACTGCCCTCAAAAGTGCGATAAGCTAAACAGCTCTGAACATATTCTGCTTCTGTAATTGTGTAGGTGATTTAGTTGAGGAGAGAGAACTTATAGGTTTTTCTAGGTGCATTGAGTACTTGGGTTTATCAGCGCGCTTTTGGCCAAACTGGAAATGTTAAAATATGGGAATTGGCTTTTTACTTTTTAGCCTGGGTTATATGCTACTATTTTGATTGAAGAATAGACAAACAACAAAGTGGCACTATTTCTGGGCCTGTTATGTCCAGAAGCTATGATGTGGATAATCTGGAAGGAATTAGAGTGAAGGATTATTGGGTTCTTTTTTTCTTCCTTGGGTGTTGTTTAAACAGATATTCAAGTAGTTTAGACAATAGACCTCAAGACAAATGTCAAGTGACGATGTGGGACTCAGCATCTTTTAAATGGTCGTGACACAGCATCCCTTTCGGGATCAATCTGCCTTAAACTGAATTCAAACCACCAGTCAAATAATCCCTTGTTCTTTCCTTGTCACTTTATGTTCACTCTTGTTTTGCTAGTCATGAATGCAGTCTCTAGACTCTCTACACAAAGGTATCCAAGCATCTCTGCTATCCTCTGTTTTTGACACTGTTGTTTGTTTTGCAGAACTTATTTTTATATGGATATGGTGCTATATTCAACTTTCTGGGGATTCTTGGAATTGCCATTTTCAAAGGTACTTTGATGCTCTGTTGTCCAATCCTGCCAATTATTGTTTATAATGAAGGACAAAAATGGTTGAGTTGAATTTAGACCCAGTTTTCGATTTTGGTTGCTTAACTGATTTTGTAATTTGTCATGCAGTTTGTCTCCAACTCCACAAAATATGTCTTTTGAAACTTGCTATTCGTATCTGTCCAGTACTTCCTATGTTGGGCTTGAATAGTGTGCTAAAACTTCTCTATTTGTTAACNGACCCAGTTTTCGATTTTGGTTGCTTAACTGATTTTGTAATTTGTCATGCAGTTTGTTTCCAACTCCACAAAATATGTCTTTTGAAACTTGCTATTCGTATCTGTCCAGTACTTCCTATGTTGGGCTTGAATAGTGTGCTAAGACTTCTCTATTTGTTAATACTTGTGCCCCTAGAGACTGCTCCACATGCAGAGCTTTATCATTATAATGGTTGAAGGTCGTGAAATTTGCCATAACGTNAACTTCTCTATTTGTTAACACTTGTGCCCCTAGAGACTGCTCCACATGCAGAGCTTTATCATTATAATGGTTGAAGGTCGTGAAATTTGCCATAACGTCATGTCGTGGACATCAAAAGAGATTCATGCTATAACATGATGTCGTTGAATGGTATATAGCGATAGGCTGCAAGTTGATGGCGATGACTCAGGAATTTTGGTTGAGTCTACCAAGATGTCTCCGAGTCAACCACGAGTGGAAGGAGACTTGTGATTTACCCGGAATGTTGAACTGTATGCGGAGGAAAAGTGCCCAGTCGGATATGAGTCGGCCAAGCCTTATCGAACTTGGACAATTCTTTGAACCACGATAATTTGTGCCGCTCAACTTTTTGGCCCTAGTGCTTTCTAGCAAATTGAGGGTGTGCAATTGTTATCTTGAATAGCTACAAATGGCACCATCTTCTTGCCAAAGGTAGCCCTGTTTCTAAAAAACATCTCTCTTTTTTCTGAAGAAATGTCATGCCGGACAAGTTTAGGTAAACACTCTCCTACAAATTTTAGGTTGAAAATTGAAGTTGGCAGTAGAGAAAGGGATCTTAGGCACTGCTTATGCTTGGATTTTGTGATGGAAAGATGGTAGGAACACACTCTCCAACAAGCTTTAGGGTAAATATTGATGCTGGCAGTGCAGAAAGGGATTTTAGGGGCTGCTTATGGTTTTGATTCTATGCTGACAGATTTTAAGAGGTATAACAAAGAACTGAGGTGGATGGGTTTTTTAAGTTAAGCCCATTTAAGGCAAAAATTTGTTAATAACCAAAAATATAAAGAGGGGAGGGGAGGACATAAACCTTGCCCCTTTACATAATAAAATAAAATGACTAATATCTTGCTTTGGAATGAAACTGACAATTTAAAATTGTTTCTCTAATGCCTTCCATTAGTGTGATAAAGTCCCTAGCCGAGACCCGCATTTGTAGAGATTCCATAAAATTCCACTCATGTTGCTTTCACCATGACCCACCTTACATTCATATTATCATGTCTTTGACTAGTCGCCAAGTGATATGGTTGAATTAGGCTAAGAAAGAAAAAGAAGCCATCAATTATAAGAGTGAACAGAGTGCAGAAAAACTTGGAAGAAGAAGAAAAAGAAGTTGATGAAGAGGAGGATAAGAGGGAGGAGAGAAGGAAAAAAAAATTGCAGCCTTATAAGGATTAGATAAAATGACTACACAGAATCAAGTTCTCATATGGAATGCTGTACTGAATAGGAAGATTATATTATAATTTATAGCTGCTGGATTCTCCTAATTCTATTAGTACTAAGGCTTCAAATTTAATAACTCTTGGCTCTTTGACCCTAAAACTATTCTAGATTATTAGAGCCTAAATAAAACTTGAATGACTATTTTGACCCAAGATACGATGCATGACTAGGGTTACTAGCATTGTTCTTTTGGCTAAAATGCATTTTATGATACTTAAGAACTGAATTTGGGCTATTAGTGCTGTTAAAAGCTCCCACTTTCTTTAATCCCACTACCATGTCTGATGAATCTAGACACTCGGAATCAATCTTTTTCCATAGGACATTCTAAGACACCTTATGATAATATCTGTTGCAGTTGGTTCATGAAATATCTAGGCTAAACTTGTGTGACTCTGATTGTGTTATTCCAAATATTTCAGGTCCCAGTAGCCTTGATATTTTGCAAGGACATTCGAAAGCTACCATGCTTTTAATATGTAACAATGCAGCGCAAGGAATTTTATCCTCCTTTTTCTTCAAATATGCTGGTGAGATTTTCCCTACTACTCTAAGAATTTTGTTTCTTGTGCTAAATATTAAGCAAAATTACAGCTTAAAATCTTTTTTACCTCCTTGTAAATTAGAACTTGTAATTCTTGATCTAGACCTTTAGTTTATTATGGCTTTTTGTGTGGTAATTAGTCTTTGTTGCACTCTTTACTTATATATGGCCTCACTTGATGCTATCAGATACGATTTTGAAGAAATATTCGTCAACTGTTGCCACAATCTTTACCGGCATTGCCTCCGCTGCATTATTTGGTCATACTTTGACCATCAACTTTATTTTGGGAATTACTGTTGTTTTCATTTCAATGCACCAGGTACTACTGCAAAGAGAAGTATCCTTTTGACCTTTCCAAGTTTGTTTTCAGACTAACCCTGTGCTTCATTTTTCTTCAGTTCTTCTCATCTCTTTCAAAAGTCAAGGATGAACAACAAAATGGAGTGCTGGAGCGATTGGACATTCAGAATAACAGGTATTTGTTTGTTCTTTTGTTTGTTTTGTGACGGATAGTTATAGCACTGGGGGGTTGAGAATCCTACCCTACTTGTTTTGTGGCACAGACTTGGCACAAATACAAAAAGATTTGATGAAATGAATAATACAGGTTATTGGCATTGGTTTGTTTTCTTCTTTTGATTGATCCTTCTGCAATGTGTCACATGCTGCTTTTCATTCTCTCAGTTACCTGTGGGGCAACTTAGTTCCAAAAATGTTTATTTATATTGTTGAAGTATAAACATTTAAGTAACACTCTCTCTAACAACTTAAGCTTTTAGAGTACTTGGTTGTTTAACATATATCCTCTGATTATGGTTATATATGTTTTAATATCACAGCTCAAGGGATTCATCCTTCATAAATATGGCAGCTGGAGCAAATGAAGAGGTAAGAAAGTCTGATCAGCTTGTCTTCTACAAAAAACATTAATGCTTTTCTGTAACTTCTGCTGAAACTCATGCTTTCTTTATTTTTTCCATTCACATCTTTTCCAGGCTTCTCATCGTGTAGGACATGATGAAAGACAACCACTTCTTCCCACCTGAAGTTATTCAGAAGTATGTTGCTGAAACCTCACAATGTCGTTGGAATCTTTCTGTTGCATCTATTATTGCACTTCTTTGATTTTAATACTTGGAGTGGTCATATTTATTTTATTTATTGATTAAAAATTACATGGATATGATTATGTCTTAAAGCATGAGATCAGTAAGAACCTATAATCTGTGGGCACAATCATGGGGGTGTCCGATGCAATATAAGGGGAGATAACAGTTGTATAGAACTTCATATGGAAATATGTATCCATATTGATGTGAATAATTTTGTCCTTATTTGCTTTGCTCTAGTTGACAATGTTTACAACTATGAAATTTACGAATATTTAAGGTCAAAGACGTCATAATTGGAAGAAAAGGGTAGATTTGTGAAGGACAGTTGGATGAGAGATCATATGAGAAAACAATATTTTGTGAAGGGGTTTATGGAATGTAATGTTTAGGACCAAAGAAGAAATTCATAACTGAAATAAAGATACGAAAAGGTAAAATTTGTGACAGTTTTCCGCTTTTACACTCCCACAACCGAATTAAAAGGAGAAGTCTGTAGCGTGGGCCACTATTTGTTTGACCAACGAAATGTGACTTCCACTTGTTTTGCTGGTGATAACTCTCTCACTTGTATGCAAGGATCGAAATATCATTTCGGAGTACCATGTCGATCAACTCAAAAATGAAAACATTTTGGAAAGCAAAAATATGGAATCACGTGAAAACGCAAATATAATCTATTTATTTATAAAGATAAGGTTAATAATTGATTAATTGAGCATGTTTATTGGGTTAATATCCATATATATAAGATAATATCAAGTTGGAGAACAAAAAGGTTTGACAAGGCGGATATCACTTCAATTAGTTTCAAACATTTAATTTTTATCAAGCAAATTCATTTTTACATAATGTTAAGGTCTCATAATACAAATGAAGGGCTAATGGGTACATAAATACATGGCTACATCTATCTTTCGGTGGAGTGTCGAACAGACTCATAAATCGGTGCAGGGTCNAAGCAAATTCATTTTTACATAATGTTAAGGTCTCATAATACAAATGAAGGGCTAATGAGTACATAAATACATGGCTACATCTATCTTTCGGTGGAGTGTCGAACAGACTCATAAATCGGTGCAGGGTCTTGGTAATCAGTGAGAGAAAATCTATATGTAGTATAAACATGATGACAATAGTTAGTCCAACTCATATAATTACGATAATATGAATTATACTCTGTTCTGAACTTTTGATAGTCCGCAACATTCATCAAATCTGCTGGGAAACGAATGCACCAGTCCCTGTGCAACATTCGTCTTGTCTCCAGGAGTCATGGCTAGATCTATAACCATATGTTGAGAATCTATATTCATATCCTCGTGAGTCATACCCTGATCCATAATCATATGTAGAAATGTCATCTCCAATACCATAACTATATGAAGACGACGAACAATAATTATGGTGTTCATTTCCATTTCCACTTCTACTTAGATNTCGTCTTGTCTCCAGGAGTCATGGCTAGATCTATAACCATATGTTGAGAATCTATATTCATATCCTCGTGAGTCATACCCCGATCCATAATCATATGTAGAAATGTCATCTCCAATACCATAACTATATGAAGACGACGGACAATAATTATGGTGTTCATTTCCATTTCCACTTCTACTTAGATTAATAGTAGAAAAATCAGCATTAATCATATTGACTCTATGCATAATAGCATTTATACCATGTGGAGTGATCGGATTTTGAGTATGCTCACATTGGTGATCTCGATTTGAGAGTCGTTCATATTGAAGTATTCGTTGAGAGCCATGATCCTCATTTTGTGTAGCATATGTAAATCTTTCANATCATATTGACTCTATGCATAATAGCATTTATACCATGTGGAGTGATCGGATTTTGAGTATGCTCACATTGGTGATCTCGACTTGAGAGTCGTTCATATTGAAGTATTCGTTGAGAGCCATGATCCTCATTTTGTGTAGCATATGTAAATCTTTCATTTACATTGAATACAACTTCATGTGGATTTTGACTTCCTCCACCTCTGTGATGAACTAGTAATATGCTCACCACCACCTCCATAGTCACCATCTCCACTACCACCACCATCACCACCGTCATCATCATTGCTACTACTATCACCATTATAATCATTATCAGTACCCCTAGTGGGAGTGNAACTTCATGTGGATTTTGACTTCCTCCACCTCTGTGATGAACTAGTAATATGCTCACCACCACCTCCATAGTCACCATCTCCACCACCACCACCACCACCACCGTCATCATCATTGCTACTACTATCACCATTATAATCATTATCAGTACTCCTAGTGGGAGTANTTTGTTTATTCTATCGAGAATCAATGATGCCAAGATATTTTTTACAATATTTAGGAGGCACATCTTTGACAGCTTGTCCTACTCGTTTCGTTGCTCCATATACACATGACATGGTAGCTTTTCTTTCCTCATTCAACATTCTTAGAACTCTTGCAATAGGTGTATGCTTATTCACTACTTTTTTGGTTTTCTCTCNAACAAGTTGCTTACAGTTTGGTAGACTTTTCATTAGTTTTTCAAACTCTTCTTCATCCATTGGTAAAATATTTTTCCTTACTTTACTTGATCCTTTTCTACTTACTTTGGATTTTGATTTTATGGTGGCACAACACTCTGACTTTGACCTACTTCTCCATCATCATCAGAAAAACAATTTGTCCATGTTGCAAGGAAATCATTTGGTCTTGTTGGTTGTCCATCATCATCAAGTTCATCTAAAAGTGCATTCCTGGGGTCATCTAACCACTCTAAAATACATTCATCCTCCTAAAAAACAGTGGTTAAGTCTATAGATCTGAATTCCTACTTTTTTTGCTTCTTCACAAGGTGCTTTAACTTCAACCTTGTGTTATACTGTGCAAACACCAGCCTTTCCAACTTTTGACAATTGAGTTGATTACGCACTTTAGTATGAATAAGAGCGCAAATGTGTTCTAGTTTCTCTCGCAACTACTAGATAAGGCTGTTTGCGGCAATATTCTCATAACAATCTTTCTCAAATTAGAAGCATCAGTGTCATACGTAAACAAACATTCAATTGCATAATAATAAGAATCATCTTGAAACCTTAAGGCCTCGTTTGGATGGAGGTAATCTTGATTGGGAATAAGATTCTTATTTTTAAATCCTAAATTATCATGTTTGGAGAGTCAATTATTTAGTAATATAACTTGGAAATAATATTGTAATTCAATTCCCAATAATTGTGGGTGTCCTAAACCCATGGTGAATGGTGGTAATCTCATACATTGATTGCGGGAATAAAAATTCCAAAATAAAACTCCTTCCTAAAATTAACTTCATTTCAAAAATTAAGTTCTCCTAAAATCAATGTCCTTTTTAAAATTAAATTATTTCTTAAAATAATTTGGGAATGACATTAATTCCCACATTAGATTACTAACAATAACCAAACACTGAATATAAGATTATTATTGTAATTGGAACCCAAGTATTTCATTATTAGGAATGAGATACCTATTCCCAATTAAGATTACTATCATCCAAACGTGCCCTAAAGAAAAACATAAGTAGAAAACCATGAGGACAAAATATTATGTTTAAATAATCTACTTAATTACCTAAATTACTTTTTGTTCTTTCTTAAATTGCATCTCGGTCAACAAAATAATACATGACCTCTCAAAATATTTTGACCTAAATATCATGGATATGTTGATGTTGTATATTAAAATAGTACACTCTTAAAATGAGATTGACATACTAAAGTATTACCTCAGCAAATACTTGAGCAGCTTTGTTTGAATGTCTGTAATCTAGCCGCAACGATCCGAAGCGAATCTGACAATTTTTCTAACATACTGACATCTTCCTTATAATGGTATGTGGGGATTCAAGTAATAAGCTACACAATATACAGGAATGAGTTAACTTGTGTCACATCTAAAGTGATAACACTTGTAATAAAAATAAATATTGTTAAACAACAAGTTTACCTGCCATATGAATGTGGTGAATGATTTGTTTATTCTATCGAGAATCAATGATGCCAAGATATTTTTTACAATATTTAGGAGACACATCTTTGACAGCTTGTCTTACTCGTTTCGTTGCTCCATATACACATGACATTGTAGCTTTTCTTTCCTCATTCAACATTCTTAGAACTCTTGCAATAGGTGTATGCTTATTCACTACTTTTTTGGTTTTCTCCCAAAATTTAGGATTTAGAATTATCCCTTCTACTCTATTTCCAGCTGGATCATTCGCTCCCGTAGTCTTGCACTAATTTTATGAAGTAAACATCATTTGCAAGCTATTTCTCTGTTCTAAAATACTTTGTAGGAAAATATAATTAGTGATAAATATTGTTTGTCCAAGCCGAATCAATTTCCTTGAACAAAATGTTCTCATTATAGCTAAGACCCTTCTATGATTATAGATAAAATTGATTACTGTTTTAGCTTGCTCCAGCACATTTTGAATCGTTTCAATCATGGAAAAATAATGTAAAATTAAATCCAGAGAGTGGACTACCCAAGGAGTCCAATATAAGTGTGGCCTTCTTTCCATCAACATTTAACCAGCTTTTTGGTACGAATTACCATTGGCNGTGTTATACTGTGCAAACACCAGCCTTTCCAACTTTTGACAATTGAGTTGATTACGCACTTTAGTATGAATAAGAGCGCAAATGTGTTCTAGTTTCTCTCGCAACTACTAGATAAGGCTGTTTGCGGCAATATTCTCATAACAATCTTTCTCAAATTAGAAGCATCAGTGTCATACGTAAACAAACATTCAACTGCATAATAATAAGAATCATCTTGAAACCTTAAGGCCTCGTTTGGATGGAGGTAATCTTGATTGGGAATANTCATAACAATCTTTCTCAAATTAGAAGCATCAGTGTCATACGTAAACAAACATTCAATTGCATAATAATAAGAATCATCTTGAAACCTTAAGGCCTCGTTTGGATGGAGGTAATCTTGATTGGGAATGAGATTCTTATTTTTAAATCCTAAATTATCATGTTTGGAGAGTCAATTATTTAGTAATATAACTTGGAAATAATATTGTAATTCAATTCCCAATAATTGTGGGTGTCCTAAACCCATGGTGAATGGTGGTAATCTCATACATTGATTGCGGGAATAAAAATTCCAAAATAAAACTCCTTCCTAAAATTAACTTCATTTCAAAAATTAAGTTCTCCTAAAATCAATGTCCTTTTTAAAATTAAATTATTTCTTAAAATAATTTGGGAATGACATTAATTCCCACATTAGATTACTAACAATAACCAAACACTGAATATAAGATTATTATTGTAATTGGAACCCAGGTATTTCATTATTAGGAATGAGATACCTATTCCCAATTAAGATTACTATCATCCAAACGTGCCCTAAAGAAAAACATAAGTAGAAAACCATGAGGACAAAATATTATGTTTAAATAATCTACTTAATTACCTAAATTACTTTTTGTTCTTTCTTAAATTGCATCTCGGTCAACAAAATAATACATGACCTCTCAAAATATTTTGACCTAAATATCATGGATATGTTGATGTTGTATATTAAAATAGTACACTCTTAAAATGAGATTGACATACTAAAGTATTACCTCAGCAAGTACTTGAGCAGCTTTGTTTGAATGTCTGTAATCTAGCCGCAACGATCCGAAGCGAATCTGACAATTTTTCTAACATACTGACATCTTCCTTATAATGGTATGTGGGGATTCAAGTAATAAGCTACACAATATACAGGAATGAGTTAACTTGTGTCACATCTAAAGTGATAACACTTGTAATAAAAATAAATATTGTTAAACAATAAGTTTACCTGCCATATGAATGTGGTGAATGATTTGTTTATTCTATCGAGAATCAATGATGCCAAGATATTTTTTACAATATTTAGGAGACACATCTTTGACAGCTTGTCTTACTCGTTTCGTTGCTCCATATACACATGACATTGTAGCTTTTCTTTCCTCATTCAACATTCTTAGAACTCTTGCAATAGGTGTATGCTTATTCACTACTTTTTTGGTTTTCTCCCAAAATTTAGGATTTAGAATTATCCCTTCTACTCTATTTCCAGCTGGATCATTCGCTCCCGTAGTCTTGCACTAATTTTATGAAGTAAACATCATTTGCAAGCTATTTCTCTGTTCTAAAATACTTTGTAGGAAAATATAATTAGTGATAAATATTGTTTGTCCAAGCCGAATCAATTTCCTTGAACAAAATGTTCTCATTATAGCTAAGACCCTTCTATGATTATAGATAAAATTGATTACTGTTTTAGCTTGCTCCAGCACATTTTGAATCGTTTCAATCATGAAAAAATAATGTAAAATTAAATCCAGAGAGTGGACTACCCAAGGAGTCCAATATAAGTGTGGCCTTCTTTCCATCAACATTTAACCAGCTTTTTGGTACGAATTACCATTGGCTGTAATAATCTGAATTACATATTAAGTTAATTTGTTACACAAACTAATTGCGCCATAAGGATATTCTCTCGTCTTTCTTTGGTTAAAGTTTACATGTCATTAGAGCGTGTTTCAATCCTAAACATATTTTGCATCACATTAATTTTTTTGGGGGAAGAAATTGTTCTTGGATTAGGGTTGACGTCATCTGCAACGATGATGATGTCATCATCACGAACGAGTTGAAGGCACCTCTTATCCCAATTTTTCATGACCTTTCTCATGGTATGCTTAGTTTTCTATTTCATGGTTATTTTCTAGCGTTTTGATTTTTTGAATGTTTTTTGAAAATTAGTGTCAAATTTTTCGATATGGTTTTTCCTGTTCTAGCTGCACTTTTGGTGCTTCAAATAAGTCCTAAGGGGTGCAACTAAAGGGTTTAGGTACTCATCTAAGTGAATTCAGCTGTTGGGTTAATTTGTGACTAACTTTGGGTTGATTTGGTGGTTTGGCGATCTGGTTTTGTGACCGGTGATCTACTTCTGCCACAAATTCCACTTACAAGGTGCGATCCTTTGTTCTTGTTGCTCGAATCTCGATTTGATGATTGCCATACTCTTGAACTGAATTTTTGTTGAAAACTTGGTGGATCTATCATGTGTGTTTTAGCTTTCATCGCTGGTATCGCAGCTTCCCTGATTATTGCTGTCTTCGTTATTGCTCTCGGTTGTTGATTTGGGCTGATTTCTGAATTGTTTTCTAGGTCTTGATTTGTTTGGCTGCGGGCTGTTTGACTTCATACAGATTCAACCCAGTGGATTTAGTTGGGTTGCTGTCCTTCGTTGGAATTATGGCAAGCGGGCACTCTGATTATTTTTAGACCATTAGTGTGAAATTAATTTGTGAGGCCTATGTTATGAAAAATTTTCTAGTAGGAAAAGGTATGTGGAGTTATGTTAGTGGTGTTGTATTGTTCTCAAACAGATACTAAGGCAGAACCAAGGATCAAAATTTCATTTCGAAGTACCGTTTCGGTCATCTAAAAAACGGAAACATTTCGGAAACGCAATGGAAACGCGGAAAAAATATGGAAACGCGTGGAAACACAAATAAAATCTATTAATCTATAAAGATAAGCTAAATAATTGATTAATTCAACATTTTTATTGACTTAGCATCCATTTATACAAGAATAAATTTAAATTGGATGGAAAAAAAGGCTTGACATGAGGTGAAAATCACTTAAGTTAGTTTTAAACACTTAATTTTTATCAAATAAACACATTTTTATATAATATTAAAGTCTCATAATACACATGAAATGCTAATGAGTACATACTTACATGGCTACATCCATTCCCCTGTGGAGTGTCGAGCAGGCTCATACATTGGTGTAGGCTCTGGATAGCTACTTAGAGAAACTCTATATGTAACATAAATATGATGACAATAGTTACTCCAACTCATATTATTACGATAATATGAATTATATTCTCTCCCAAACCTCTGATAGTCTGTAACACTACATCCAATCTGTTAGAGAACGAATGCACCAGTTCCTGACCAACCTTTATCTTGTCTATATGAGGAGGATGTCTGGGAGTCATAGCCAGATCCATAACCATATGTTGAGGATCCATATTCGTATCCTCGTGTGTCATACCCCGATCCATAATCATATGAGGGAATACCATATCCAGAACCATAACCATATGAAGACGACGAACCATAATTATGGTGTTCACTTCCACTTCCACTTCCACTTATACTCATGGTAGAAAAACCATCATTAATCATATCAGTTCCATGCCTAATAGCACCCATACCATGTGGAGTGATCGGATTTTGAGTACGCTCACGTTGACAATCTCGAGTTGATTTTGAGCGTCGTTCATATTGAAGCATTCGTCGAGAGCCATGATCTTCATCTTGTGTAGCATGTGTAAATCCTTCCTCTACAGTGAATACAATTCCATGTGGACTTTGGCTCCCCATACCTCCATCACC
>CAUOFW020005702.1:226626-259676 GCA_963454935.2 Ilex paraguariensis | reverse complement strand
TGGATCCTTTGCTGCCGCAGTTCTAGACCAATCTTCTGAAGTAAACATCCTTTGCAAACTATTTCTCTGCTCTAACATACTTTGTAAGGCAATATAATTAGTGGCAAATCTTGTTTGCCCTGACCGAATCAATTCCCCCGAACAAAATGTTCTCATTATATCCAAGACTCTATTATGATTATAAATAAAATTGGTCACTCTTTTAGCTTGCTCTAGCACATTTTGAACTGTTTCAATCTTGAAAAAATCAAATCTAGAGAGTGGGCAGCACAAGGAGTCCAATATAGGTGTGGTCTTCTTTCTATCAACATTTCACCAGTTTTTTTGTACGCACTGCCATTGTCTGTAATAATCTGAACCACATATTTCTCTCCAATCTCTTCAACAACAGCATCCATCAACCCCAAAATATAGTTAGCATCCTTGTCATAACTAGAACTATCAATTAACTTGTGAAAAATAACTTTTCCATCACAATATATCAAGAAGTTAATGATAGATAATCTTGTAGTGGATGTCCATTCATCACACATGATTGTCACTCCATAAATCTCCCACTTCTTTTTGAACTGGTCAATGTACTTTTTAAGCTCATCTATCTCATTATCTACCAATGGTCCGCCAATCTCATATGGGGTTGGGCCTTTCACACTCATTCCAGCTAAATCAATTTCATCAATCATCAATTGGTAAAAATGATCTTGAGCTTTGCTTGGTGGATTATTCTCATAAATGAAATACTTTGCAATAGCATGTTTTGCCAGCTTTGCCCACTTTTTGGGATTCCACATATGAGTTAGCTTGACTTGTTTCACTTCCCTATTCCGATACAATGAAGGATTCATCTGTTCTATCATGAGATTCTTTTCTCTGCCCATCAACTTTTGTGATTTTCTTGAGAATTTATCCCAAGATTCCTTCACACTATGTTAGCACATTAAGCCCCAAGATATACCACCTTTTTGGATAGATGGTCTAGAACTTCCTACTCTAAAGCCTTGCTCGGCCATATGTATATCACGAATAGATTGTTGTTTTGCATACTCAATATCAGTTCTATATTCTATATTCATATCNCAATATCATCTCTATATTCTATATCCATATCATCATCTGAATTCTCATCGGAAGAATAAATTTCGATACCACTCCTCCGCCTCGATCCACCAATTAAATTTTGTCTCATTTTTCTCCGTTCATCAGTCACTTCTGCATTTTCAGTCTTGTTGCGATTCAAGTAATCTCTCATAGCTCTCGTCATTTCAATAGGACACTTATCACATTGTTCCACATTATTATAACCTCCTGCCAAGTGTTGCTTTAACCATGACACACCGCCACACATCATTTTTTAATGACAAAAATTACACATCACATGTTGTCGATTATCCCCAATTCGTTCGCCGTAATTTCATCCAATATCACGTTCTTTTTTCTTTTTCTGCGATGATTCAGTAACTACATTCTTTCCCTTTGATGTCATATCTACAATAAATATCATTACGTTATTAAATATATTAAATTAATTCTACAAATTAAATATGACATGTATAACACTTTTAATTAAAATATAATAATATAAAAGAATAATTACAAAAATAAAAAAAAATAATGAAGGGTATCAAATTAAATTAATGATACTTATGTATGCATTGGGGTATTAAATGTAATTATAGTGGGGTGATAAATGTAATTGTAGTGGGATATTAAATGTAATTGCAGTGGGTATTAACTATTAAATGTAATTGTAGTGAGGTATCAACTGTAATTGTAGTGGGTATCAAGTGTAATTGCAATGGGTATTAACTATTAAATGTAATTACAGTGGGGTGGTAAATATAATTACAGTATATATTAAATGTAATTACAGTGGGGTATTAACTATAAATGTAATTACTGTTGGGTATTGAATGTAATTACTATATGTATTAACTATAATTATAAGGGATATTAAATATAATATATATATATATAAGGCAGACGACCCACTACTGTGAACGACTCAGACACACCACAGACGACTTCAGACAAAACACAGAGAGGCCAGGCGATCGCGATCGCGATGCCGATGCCGGAGCTGGAGTGGGAGAGAGAGAGAGAGGAAGAAGAAGAAGAAGAAAAAGATACCTCGGGCTCGTGGTCTTAGTGATGAAGAAGGCTCTGCGTGGAAAATCCAAGCCCTAGATTTGCAAGGAAAACTCGAAAATGGCTGGATCTGCTCAAATCTGGACTTAAGGTAAGTTCCTCTAGTCTTCTCCTTCAATTTCTGTCTCTTCGAGTTCCTGTGGTGTCTTTCCCTTTCTCTTTTGTCTGTTTTTTTTTTTGCCTGAACTTGGATAGTCTCACTTCTGTCTATTTTTTTTTTTGCTTGGAAGACCTAGACTATGTGATTTCTGTGTTTTATTCCCGATTTTTTCTCTGTGAAATTTGACTGACTTTTGGAAGGAATCTGCTTTCTGTGTCTCATGTGATTTCTGTGTTTTTTCTCAGTGAATTCTAACTGACTTGTGAAAGGAATCTGCTTTCTAACATCTCTGTTTTTTTCTTTTGACCTGGAGTGAACCGAATCGAATCTGTACTGTTTCGACCGAAACAGTCCAACACAGTACCGTTTCGAACGAAACATTGGAATTTTAGTATTCATCTCCTGTTTCGTGTTGGTGTGTTGAAATTCCGAAACGTTTCAGACGTTTCGACACGACATTTCGTTCCTTAGGCAGAACATAATTCTAACTTGAAGTACAATTGGGGCATCAAAATGCTAAAATCTTTACCCGAATTAACAACTCAGTTAATCAGAGCATTGGTGTTCATTTATTAAGTTTATCACAATTGAAGAAATTTGGGACTATTTGGCTAAGTTATTTGTTATGTATTTCAAGCTTAAGGGTATTTTGGTAATTTGTGGTTTATATATATTGGGATGTAGTTGTGAAATCCTAATACCTCTACTGTTGATTGATCTTCTTTTTATTTGAGTCTACAACCATCTATTTTTATTTGTGGTATTCTCAAGTTGGCAAAATTTATTGAAATACCGCTCGATTAAAGTATTACTAGTTTTGTTGCACCTTTTAATCTTGTTCATTTTGATATTTGGGAATTTACCCCCGTACCTACACAAAGAGGATGCAAATATTGTGCCTATTTCATTGATGACTATATCAGATACTTTTAGGTTTATTTGATGAAAATCGCTCGGAATTCTTCTCTATATTTATTGCTTTTTGTGCTATGGTACGAACCTAACATTCTTTTGTTATTAAATGTTTTCGATGTGATCAAGGCGGAGAATATTCTCTTTTTTTATTAAAATCTGATGGTTTTTTTTACCAATCCTGTTGTATTTATACACCTGAGTAGAAGGGTGTGGCTAGTACAAACATCATCACATTATGGAGACAACCATCTTTCTTTTGTTTTCACCTAATGTCTCATGTTCTTTTTGGAGGGAAGCAGTTTTTATTACAGTTTACTTGATCAAATGCATTCATACTATTCTAATCTATAGTGTTTCTCCATTTGAAAAATTGTGTAGTAAGCCACCTAATTACTTCTCTTTTACGTGTGTGTGGTTGTACTTGCTTTGTCTTGTTCCCCAGTATTCTTGTTACTAAGCTTTCTGCTCGTTCAACTTTATTTTCTTAGATATGGTGACAAGTTTTATGTCTCTTGCCATATTGTCTTTTATAGAGCATATCTTTTTCTTTTTGATTCCATCCATCTTGTCATCTCTGGACAAATCGGATCTCCTTTTATATTAATCCTTTTCTAGCTGGTGTTTCTCATGATACATATGTTAGTGAAATAGCTGTGTCTGATTTGTAATCCTTATCTTCTTCCTCTTCTTATTTGTATGTTACCCATCTCCCTATTATGTATACTTATGTTCTCAGGACTCCCGTGGTCTCTTTTATGGATGCAGTACCTTCTCCTGACATTGTGGATTATACTCCTCACTATCTTCGGCACTCTCAGAAGTGTTAAGATGGGTTTGGCTTTTTCAACTCTTGTTATTGTTTTGATTTTTATTCCTTTCCCACTTCTATTCACTCTCTGTTTGAACTTTCCCCCAATAAGGAGGTTATATTTGATCCTCTTTGGCAACAGGTTATGGTTGAGAAGCTATCTACCTTATATAGGACTTGACATCAGGAGTTAGTGTCTTTATCCCTTGACAAACGCACCTTAGTTGTAAGTGAGTTTATAAGATCAAAACTAAATTTAACGGTTTTGTGGAAAGTTACAAGGTGAGGTTAGTAGCAAAGGGATTTGTTCAAGAATATGATCAAGACTACGATGAAACTTTTGCCCTTATTGCTAGATGATCGTTGTTCGTATTGTGATTGTAGTAACTGCCATTCGTTGGTGGAGCTTGTCTCACATGGATGTGAGAATACTTTTGTCCAGAGAGATTTATCTAAAGAGGTTTTTATAGTTGATCCTCCAGGATTATCTCATAGTTCCGGTCACTTCACAAAGCTTTATTTACCTTTAAACATGCTCCCAGTGTATGATTTGCCAAGTGTTCTTTAGTCATGTGTGACTTGGATTTTTATGCTAATGATAATAATTTTCCTCTTTTTTTGCAATCTACTTTCTCAGGTTCTATTGTTCTCTTATTTTATGTTATTGATATGATTATTAGAAATGATGATATTGCTGGAATACAATTATTGAAAATAAATTGCAGAATCACTTTGAGAAGAAAGATTTGGGTCAATCTTGGTATTTCTTTGGGAATGAGGTTACTTCCCCAAAGATTATCTCATCTCTCAACCTTATTATGCATCAGATGTTATTTAGCGAGCTCGTTTATTATATAATCGGACAATTGAGACACTATTAGCTTAATATTCATTATTCTCCCTCTAATCTTACTCACTTGTTCGACCCTATTATCTACTGCACTATTGTTGGGAGTTTGGTCTATCTTGTCGTTACTCGCCCATATATCTCTTATGTTGTTCTTGTATTTGTTCTCTCACTTATTATTGTTTAGTGGGTTGTTATTCCCCGCATTTTTTGGTATCTTCGAGGTACTGTACATCAGAGTATATTATTTCCTTCGTTTTCTTCTATGAAACTCAGGGTTTACTATGATGTTGACTGGATTGGTGACTCTATAGATCTCACGTCCACCATTGATTTTTGTTTTTTTAGTGATTTTCTTATTTTTTGGGAAAGAAAAATGCAAACTGTTGTTGTTCGTTCTTCAACTAAGTTGAGTACTGTGCTATGACATTTACCATAGGTGATTAAGTTTGGTTATAAAATAGTTAAATCAAAATATTTTATATTATACAATTGATAATATCTAAAAAATAGTTTTCTCATAAATATATCCTATTCGTACCCGTATCATAGTTTTTAAAACTTTTACGTATTGTTAAGAATAGTAGGGTAGTATGTGTAAATTGTTAATAGTAAGATGATATATGTGTAATTTTTATTATTATAGGTTAACTATAAATACAAGTGATGTATGAGAGTTAAGTTAAGTTTTGTTAACCTCTCTCTTTCAGTCTAATATTGTCTGTAATATTGTGTTATGTTAATTCTCTCAACTTAACATAGTATCAGAGCAAGGTTAATATTTGTATCGGTTTTCCTGTGACCATTGTTGTTGTGTTCATTGTTCGTTGTGTTGTAAAGTCGTGGTCGACGTTGGTGGTAGTCGATTGGTGTGGTCGATGGTGTGTTGTTCATCAAGTTTTTTAGTGGTGGCTTCTGTTCTGCATCGATGGTGTAGTTGACGGATAATCTGGTTGTTCTATGGTACTTCGGTGGTGTAGTCGGCGTTGGTGGTTGCCTGGTTGGTCGCTGCTTGGTTGTTGGCTGAAAGGGTATTAGGGTTTAGTAGTGGAAAAGACGATCCTTAGCGGGTTGGGTCGGGTCGGGTCGGGTTGACTCAACGGGTTTGGGCAGTTCAGTTCAACCCAGCCAAGTTGAGATAGCTGGTCTAGTCTAGCAGCAGATCGGTTCTTTCCCAGTTCAGACCCGGTTCTTTACCATCTGGTCCGGTTTAGGACCTGATCAGTTCCGATTTAGCTTTGTTCAGTTCTTCCAGGCTGGTTCGCACCAGTTTAGTAATACAGCACCAGTTTCTTGTCCGGTTCAGATTTTCAGCAGGTTTTCTTGGCCCGGTTCTCTGGCTTTCTTAGTCTGGTTCAGCCATCCCTCAGCCTTCTCTGATCCGGTTCTTATATCCAGTTGGTATCTCACACACGATTCAGGTATTCAGTCACTATTTTTGGTCCGGTTTAGACACTTAGTACATTGTTCAGGTTTTGTTGAGTGCTTGAGTAGTTTTGTCCAATCCGGTTCATCACTCCAGCAGCCTTGTTTGGTCCAGTTCAGGCACCTAATCCATTGTCCCGTGCTCCTTGGTGTTCTTCCGGCCTTGGTATCAAGATTTCTCTTTTTCCTTTGCTTCTATTATTGCTATATTATTATGGAACCCAAGAATAAAAATGATGAAAGTCAGGTTGATCTTATTTCATCCACGTCACCAAATTTTTCTCCTATGGTTTTACTTAATGGTTCCATGACATCTGTTAAACTCAATGGGACCGATTATGTTTTGTGGTTACGATCTATTCAAGTGTTTCTTAGAGGTAAAGGCTTTAAAAATTATTTAGTGGACACTAAACCCAAGGAAGATTCTCTTGGGTATGATAAGTGGAAACAAGAAGATGCTTAGATTATTTCATTGCTATTGAATAGTATTGAGCACAATATCAGTTCTACTTTGCTTTATCTTGACATGACCAAAGAGATCTGGGATCATTTGGCCACCATTTATTCTGGCACTGGGAATTTCACTCGTGCATATGAAGTATTCAAACAGTATTTTCGTTTGGAGAAGGGTATTCTGAGTCTTGAGGATTATTACTCTTATGTTCGGGGAGTGTGTGAGGAGTTGAAGTTCTACCACCCCTTTACTATTGATGCAGCGGTTTGGCAGAAGCAACATGAGGATTTGAATGTTCGATTTTTAGTTGGTTTGAAACCTGAGTACGAGTCTATTCGTTCTCAAATTTTGGGTGGTTCTAGTCTTCCATCTCTATTGGAGGTTTTCTCCCGCCTGCAGCGTGCTACCTTTTTTACCAGTTCATCCAACACGGAGTCTGGTATGTTTGCTGATCGTTTAGCTCTTGTTATCCCGAGTAGCCATGGTCAGTGTTTTGAAAAGTGTGCCTGGGCGAGAAGCGAGGCTTGGCGAGACTATCTTGCCTGGAGGATCCCAGGCGAAGTGAGAAAAAAGCGAGAAAAAGCGAAAAAGCAAAGAAGCGAAAAAAGAGAAAAAACGTTCGCTTTATTATAAGAGGTGAAATTATTTTATTTTTAATTTGGACCATTGGATTGGGCGATTGGAAAAAAAAAAATTATAAGATGAGATACACTGAATTATCCCCTTATCCAATAAATAAAACCCCAAACCCTAATTTAAATCAGATGTCTTCGTTACTTGTTGGACTCGATCGACAGAGACTCCTACACTATCGATTTCTTTGCTGCTCGCTGGATTCGATCGACAGAGACTCTCTGTCGCTACTCCTACAGGATCGATAGACGACCACTGTTGCACCATTGCTGCTACACCATCGCTGGACACAGGTTATTCTCTCTTTTTCTTTTCTCCTCTATTTCTCTTTTTTTCTTCTCTTTTCTCCTCCTTCCTCACCGATTCTGCTCTTTTTTTTTTTTTTAATTTTTTTCTGATCATAAGTTAATAGTCTCTTTTATTTTTTAAGCACTGATGACTTTTTTTTTTGACTATCGCTGGTCTGTTTTTTTTTTTTTCTATCGATTGCTGGTCTATTTTTTTTTTTTTTTTCTAATAAGCAATGCTCCGAACAAATTACATTCCTTTTTTTTCTTGTGTTGTTGTCCAGTACATATGAAGATCCTACACAAAAGTCATTACAACTTTTTAAGCACGGATTATAGTTTAACAGTCGATGCCGAATGAATATTGAAATAAGGAAGGTTTTTTTTTTTCTTATTGATATTGATGGAATTAAACGTTTAAAAGAATTATACAAACAAATGAAAACTCAAGACTTAATGCATTTGGTACATGTGAAATATGAAATTGTTTACAATTGTTATGAAATGTTATTTAGTACATGTGAATGTGCCCCTGTTCTGCTTTTTTTATTCAATACTAGATCAACACCATCTACTAGGGTAACACCAAGGTTTACAAGATCGACCACTGGACTCATAGATGAGAAAGACATAATTTTAGATGAGGCGGAGGAGGATACAGAGGGGATATAAATCTAAGGATAATGATGAAGAGGGTTTCTTTAGTGATGAGGATTAATTTTTAAGTCCTTGAGATGGTTTCATTAGTTGCTTAAATTGTGTATCTTATGTTTTTAAATATTAGGATTTGAGATATTATTAGTATTTGTTTGAATTTAAATGTTTAAGTTATGACTGTTATTAAGATTTGAGATATTATTAGTGTTTGTTTTAATTTAAATGTTTATGATTTTACTTGCATTTAAATATTTAGTATATATAAAATTAGAACTTAGGTTGTTTAGAAATAATTAAACTAAAATATTTTTTTTTTTAACTGTTCGTTTCGTTTCGGTAAAACGTGTCGCTTCGCTTCTCGCTTTTCGCCTAGGCGTTAGGAGTCTTGGTCGCTTCAGTTCGCTTTACGCCTTAAATAACACTGGCCATGGTGACAGTTCCTGAGGTCGTCGTGGTAACTGTGGTGGTCGCAGCGGTCGGGGAGGCTGTACTGGAGGTCGTGGAGGGCGTTCAGGGTCTCGTTCATGATCTCACTATGGTCGTGGAGGCCACACTGTTGATTACTGCTGGGATTTACATGGCAAGCTTTCGGGTGTTGTTAATCAGGATGACACCCCGACTCCTGTCGGTATACCTCGGTCCGCTCCACTTGATGCCGTATGAGTTACTCTTACACGGGAGGAGTATGCTCAGTTTTTGTCCCATCAGCACGCTGTTCCATCTCTCTCCACTGCTACTTTTGCCCAGTCAGATACTGACTCCACTTATTTATTGTCCTCCACTCGCAGTCTCTAGATCATAGACTCTGGCGTTTCTGACCACATAACTGGTGCGTCTGATATTTTTTCTACTTATCAGTCTGCTACTTTTACACGTAGTGTTATTCTTGCTAATGGTACTTGTTCTAAAGTTTTAGGTCTGGGGACTACTCACTTGCGTCCTGATATGTCCCTATCTTCTGTGTTATTTGTTCCTCAGTTTCCTTTTAGTTTACTTTCTATTAACAAGATTACTCGTTTTCTCAATTGTTCTGTAACTTTTTCTCCCTCTTATTGTGTCTCTCAGGATCTCAAGGCGAAGAGGAAGATTGGTACGGGACATGAAGCTGGTGGTCTATATTACCTTGACTTTGATTCAACTACCTAAGCTTTACAGATCTCGTTGTCTCTTTTTCAATGGCATTGTCGTCTTGGACATCTCTCTCTCTAGAATCTGAAGCGCCAAGTTTTCAGTCTTAGTTATGTGTCGTCTTTATCTTATGAAACTTGTCAACTTAGTAAGCATCACCGTGTGTCATTTCAGTCTAGAGTCAATAATCGTGTGTCTAGTCCATTTGAATTAGTCCATTGTCATGTATGTGGTCCAATAAAANTGTCATTTCAGTCTAGAGTCAATAATCGTGTGTCTAGTCTATTTGAATTAGTCCATTGTCATGTATGTGGTCCAATAAAGAATATTTCTTCTAATAAATATTCTTATTTTGGGACATTTGTGGATGACTATTCTTGTGTGACTTGGTTATTTTTGATGAAAGCTCGGTCTGAATTATTCTCTATATTTGAGATTTTTCGTAAGGAAATAAAAACTCAGTTTGGTTACGTTTCGATAATGCTCGGGAATATGAATCTGATCCTTTTTCAACTTATCTTAGTAAAACTGACATTATTCATCATACTTCTTGTGCTTACACCTCTCCACAAAATGATGTTGTTGAACGCAAGAACCGTCATTTGTTGGAAGTCACCTGTGTCCTGTTATTTCAGATGAATATTTTCCGATATTATTAGAGTGATACTGTTCTTATTGCTTGTCATCTTATTAATTGTATGTCATCCTTTGTGTTAAAGGGGCAAAGTCCATATTCTGTTCTTTTTTCCGGTAAGCCCTTATTTTTCCTGACTCCTAAAGTTTTTGGTTGTGTCTGTTATGTTCACAATTTGGCTCCTGAGTTTGATAAACTTGACCCTCGAGCTATCAAATGTGTATTTCTTGGTTACTCCCACACGCAAAAGGGGTATCGTTGCTACAGTCCTTCTCTGCATCGATACTTTACTAGTGTTGATGTCACGTTTGAAGAGTTTGTTCCATACTTTCCAGCACCTTCTCAGCCTTTGGATCTGAACTTTGGATCCTCTCCTGTACCACCATTTCTTTCTTCATCTTCAGATATTTCGTTGCCCACTGTGTTACCATCTACTTTACCTCTCCGTGCCTACTTTCGCCGTCCTCGCCCATCGACTGAGATGCCTGTACCGTCTTCCTTGCCGCCATCTGATCCTGGTCCATCAGGTAATTTAGACTCTTTATCTATTGATCTTCGCAGAGGGACTCATTCGTGTGTTACTCATCATGCCATTTCTCATTTTGTTTCATATGATGTTTTGTCTCCTGTCTTCTCCTGTTTTACTTTCCTATTATCTGCTATATCTATTTCTAAGCATTTACAGGATGCATTATTTGATTCGAGTTGGAGGAAAGCTATGGAGGAGGAGATGAATGCTTTACATCATAATAGGACTTAGGATCTTGTTCCTTTACCCCCTGGTAAACGAATTGTTGGTTGTCGTTGGGTGTATACTGTTAAATTTTGTCCAAATGATTCTGTGGAGCGTCTCAAAGCCCGACTTATTGTAAAGGGTTTTACTCAGACTTATGGTGTTGATTATGAGAAGACTTTTTCTCCTGTTGCCAAAATTTTCTCTGTTCATATCTTTATTTCTTTGGCTGCTAATCTTGATTGGCCTTTGTTTCAGTTAGACATCAAGAATGCCTTCCTACATGGTGACTTAGTTGAACAGGTATACATGGAGTAGCCACCTGGGTTTATTGCTCAGGGGGAGTATGGTAAGAGAGTATGTTACCAAGGGCATGGTTTGGTAAGTTTTCAGATGCAGTTTTAGAGTTTGGTCTTCGTCGATGTCAGACAAATCATTCTGTGTTTCATAGACAGACAGATGCTGAATATGTCCTATTGGTGGTCTATGTAGACGATATTGTGATTATTGAAAATAATTCTGAGGGGATTGTCAAGTTAAAAATATTCTTATAGAATCGATTTCATACTAAGGATTTAAGAAAACTCATGTATTTCTTAGGTATTGAGGTGACTCGATCTAAACAGGGTATTTGTTTATATCAAAAGAAATATGTACTTGACATGCTTGAGGAAGCAGGTTTGCTGGATGGTAGACCGATTGATGTTCCTATGCATCCGAATCAGAAATTATTGATGAATGATGGTGCATTGTTTGAGAATCGGGGTCGGTATCGCAGATTGGTTGGGAAGTTTAATTATCTCATTATTACTCGACTGGATATTTCTTATGCAGTCAGTATAGTAAGTCAGTTTATGGAATGTCCTAGAGTACCACATTGGGACGCAGTTACTTGTATTTTGCGATATCTCAAACGAGCTCTTGGACTTGGACTGTTATATCGAGTTAATGAAAATCTTAGAGTGGAAGGTTTCTCAGATGTTGATTGGGCTGACTCTCTTTTTGATCGGAGATCAACCACTGGTTATTATACTTTTTTAGGAGGTAATGTTGANAGTATAGTAAGTCAGTTTATGGAATGTCCTAGAGTACCACATTGGGAGGCAGTTACTTGTATTCTGCGATATCTCAAATGAGCTCTTGGACTTGGACTGTTATATCGAGTTAATGGAAATCTTAGAGTGGAAGGTTTCTCAGATGCTGATTGGGCTGACTCTCTTTTTGATCGGAGATCAAGCACTGGTTATTATACTTTTNATCGAGTTAATGAAAATCTTAGAGTGGAAGGTTTCTCAGATGTTGATTGGGCTGACTCTCTTTTTGATCGGAGATCAACCACTGGTTATTATACTTTTTTAGGAGGTAATGTTGTCTCATAGAAAAGTAAGAAACAACCCGTGGTAGCAAGATCCAGTGCCGAGGCTGAGTATAGGGCAATTGTACATATGACGAGTGAGTTGTCTTGGCTACTACACTTCCTTTAGGAAATTGGGTTTCCAGTTCAAGTTCCTTTACAGTTGTTTNATAGAAAAGTAAGAAACAACCCGTGGTAGCAAGATCCAGTGCCGAGGCTGAGTATAGGGCAATTGCACATATGACGAGTGAGTTGTCTTGGCTACTACACTTCCTTTAGGAAATTGGGTTTCCAGTTCAAGTTCCTTTACAGTTGTTTTGTGACAATTACGCAGCTATCCATATCACTGTCAATCCTGTATTTCACGGGAGAACTAAACATATTGAGGTTGATTGTTACTTTATTTGGGACAAGATAGTAGTTGGGGAGATTATAACTCTATTTGTGAAATCTGAAGATCAACTTGCTGATATGTTTACCAAAGTATTGAGTCGTCCACATCTTATAGCTATTTATTCCAAGCGTGGATTATATGATATATATAGTTCAGCTTGAGGGGGAGTGTTAAGAATAGTAGGGTAGTATGTGTAAATTGTTAATAGTAAGAGGGTGTATGTGTAATTCTTATTATTATAGGTTAACTATAAATACAAGTGATGTATGAGAGTTAGGTTAAGTTTTGTTAACCTCTCTCTTTCATTCTAATATAGTCTCTAATATTGTGTTATGTTAATTCCCTCAACTTAACATGTATCACCATATTTGTTATCATACGTGTAGGCTTCCATGAGTATACAAAACATATTGAGATTATTGGCACTTTGTAGCCATCTTCAGCGAGGCATCGNAAATATATATGTATATAGAGAGCTCTGAATTGTTCCCTGAATCTTGAAGTAATTGTCAGACCATTTAATACTATGTTTCCCTTGCTTGTACATTAGCTCGCTGCTAGGAAATTTGTCTGAGCCTTCCTGTGGAGACTTCTATACCATCACAACATTCTCTCCGTGTGTGTGTGTGTGTGTGTGTGTGTATGCGCGTGCGCAGGGTCGCTCGAGTGATTGCGTCCTAGGCAATCTGTCTTGGGTATAACTCGTAATGCCTCAGATTATCGGGCCTTTCTTGTATGGTCAAATTTTACCTTGTGACCTTACTCCCTCAATTGTAATCATGAAAGATTCATAGGGTTGAGGATTGTTGCCATTTTTTCCTTCCTCCCAAAGTGGGAGACTTAAGCGTACAAATTGAATGGAAGGCCGACACAGGGTCTGGCCCTTTGGAGGTCATGTTGCTTAACTCATAGGTGAGAACTGGTCATTTGTCAGACTTGGCCAAAGTGTAGGAACTTGTAAAGATTTGGAGTAAGCGGTGTAATGTAAGCGACGGTAACCAGAGGATAAGACATCTTCAAGTCTTGAGTATCTCCTTTTAGTCAGATTAAGCAGTAAACTACTAGGAAACAGCTCTCTCTGTCCTCTCCCAACAAGCATTAGAGAGATTAAAGATGTCCTTGGTGCTCTCTCTATCCTTGCCTAGCTTTTTCTTCAATAGGTTTCACATCACTCTTTTTTATTGGTGCAGTTATAGACTTTATCAGAATACGACCAAATCAACTCTCTTCTAATATATCTCCTATACTACTGGCTCTCATTTAATGTACATATTCTTTCGTAGTTCTTTTTTTTTTTTTTTTGGTTTTACCACACAACAATTTTAATATTAGCATTTCGGACCACTTGTTTTTGTACATTTACAATACATTTTGTACAATTGAAACATGGCTAGTCCCATGATTGTATGTGGATCACAAAATACACCTAATGTATTGGTCCACTTAATCATTATGCTTTAATCATGTAAGTAATGCCATCACAAATCTCATTCTACGTTTGAATAATGGCCCAAAGTATTGATTTTGTTCACTCTTGTAAATCATTGATCTTTACCGTGTCCATATTTGTTTTCAGTTTGTACTACAGCTACATTCCATATAGCCAATGTTTAATACCTACTTATGTTAGATCATCATGGTTCTTGAGGTTTTCTCCAACTTTTTAACTCAATTTTTTCAATTTTACTCTGGTTCATCAGTCAACACTACATCATTAGGGTATGATATACACAATAGAATCTCATTCATCAATATGAATGGTTAATTCAATATAACTAAGGCAAAAAGATAAGTACTTAAAGCCGATGTCTACTGTAAGCCTATGGTAATTGTAAATTAATAGGTTTCTTCTAGTTCTCACTATAGTTACAACAAACTGATACTGGTATGTTTTTAATTCTATCTTCCTTCACCTTAAAACCCACCTTACAACTCCAGGGATTGATAGGCCTTCTCTAAATTTTAAAAAACTACATGCCAAATTTTTTTCTTCCTCCATTTCTTACTGGTTAGTCTCCTAAGAATTTAACTAATACCCAATGTTGGATACACTTTTTTTCCAGTCTTAATTGTTACTTCATTACTGTCTCCCACGGTTTAGTTATATATCAATTTGCTAGCTCGATAATGTGTACGGTTCTGCATGTCTTCCTTACTTTTATTTATAAATTCCAAAATACTCTTTCTCTATTCATCATGCATTCCTTAGTTTCTGTGATCTTAAAAAATAATTTACTAACCATATTTACTTGACACACCATAAATACTTTCAAGCATCAAGAGGAAAGCCTTTAGGTCCTCAAACATATAAGGTTTTTATAATTCCTTTTCTTCAACGCATCCTTTGTCTTGAAATCCCTAATTCTCTGGAAAAATTCTTTCCTTAATATCTCTATGATTACTGTAATCTTCAAAATTTAGTTTCGCATATANCCTTTTCTTCAATGCATCCTTTGTCTTGAACACCCTAATTCTCTGGAAAAATTCTCTTTCCTTAATATCTCTATGATTACTGTAATCTTCAAAATTTAGTTTCGCATATAATTTTCCTTCAACAACTTTTCCAAGAAATTTTGTAGTTCTCCTTAATTTTGTTCTCGTACCACCAAAACCTTGAATACTAGCTCTTAATACACATAAAATATTATTTACATGCCATTTTTTTTTTTATTTCCCCTTATTTTGGAATTCTATTTATAAGCATCTCTACATCCTTTGTATTNCTTAAATATAATTTACATGCCATTTTTTTTTTATTTCCCCTTATTTTGGAATTCTATTTATAATCATCTCTACATCCTTTGTATTTGACTTAGTATAAAGACCATCATACAGTTTACAACTTACAAGATACTTCTTTTACTGCTTTTTAAATTTGTTTATAAACTTTTTTACAATATTGGACCTTTCCATTACACCATNCATAAAATATTATTTACATGCCATTTTTTTTTTTATTTCCCCTTATTTTGGAATTCTATTTATAAGCATCTCTACATCCTTTGTATTTAACTTAGTATAAAGACCATCATACAGTTTACAACTTACAAGATACTTCTTTTACTACTTTTTAAATTTGTTTATAAACTTTTTTACAATATTGGACCTTTCCATTACACCATCAGATTTCTTTAGCTTATGGTCCATTACCTAACTATTCTTGAAGAGGTTTTTTTTAATATGTTTTAGCAGATTCTAGCATCTTATTATGCATCACAATATTTTAATCTCTTAACTTTATGTATTTTCTTTTAGGATTTTATCCTTAAATAATTCAACTTTTTTGTCTCCCTTTGATTCCACGACAGTTTTTGAATTTTAATCTCTTTTCTTAGTCTTGAATTTTTTCAAAACATACATCCAATACCATTCTCCTCTATTATGTGGTCAAGCTCTGTCCTCGAATAAATATACAATCTGTATTGTACCATTTATTACCATTTGAATTCCACAACATCTTGGATTTTAATATCTAAAATTTTGTAAAACGTACATCCAGTACCATTCTCCTATAATATTGATTAAACTCTATCCTGGAATAAACCGATGACCTGTACACGATAAACAATCCACTTCGCTAGTTAATTCCATATAACTAAGGCAAAAAGATAATTACTTATCGTTGATGTCTAATGTGTGCCTAGTTAATTCACTTTGCAAGTTAATTCCATATAACTATGGCAAAAGCATAAGTACTTATACTTGATGTCTAATATCTAATGTATTCTTATAGTGATTGGGAATTACTAGTTTCTCCTATAGCTGTTCTCACTATAGTTGTAACACACTAGTGTGTCCTTAATTATATCAACTCCCATCTCCTGTAAAACCCACTATCTTACAGCTCCTGGGGATGTTATGCCATCTCCAAAACTATAGAACCATTTGAAAAATAACAAATAAGTCCTACTTTATGCTCCAAATACCCTTGAAGTCCTATAAAATTTCAATACTACCAATAAGTCCTACTCTTTTAAAAAAGATTCCAACCAAGTACAAAATTCATTTATTTCCTATGTTACCCCTTATAATTGGAAAACAAATTTTGTTTTTAACTCTAAAACATGTCTAATTTATTACAAATAAATTAGAAAACAAAATCTTTACCGACTTTATGGTATTTTTAATTTCCATTGTAGTCATGATTAATTCAATAATTTTAATCACTTCCTGGCTTTTTGCCACTAAAAGTAGATATCAACTTTGTGATTTGATTTAGTTTTCCGCAAGTCTTAATTGGGTTATTCTATATATTTTTTGAATAAATAAATAGATTCTTTTGATTAAACTGTACAAAAAAATTACATAATCCAGGCATTGCTTCTGGAACAATTTTCAGTGGAGTGTGCTCATCCACACCTCCATACAAAAATCCGAAATCAAAAGATTACCTTAAGAGAGAATCTGTTAGCAATACTAGGTGCCACTCCAACATATTAACTCTCTCATTGCCAACTCTTTACCTTCTCAAGACAGGCTCAGAAATATGCCACCCCAGAAGAGTGCTGCTATTTTGAGAGCTACGCTTGATTTTCTACGAAAGTGATATTTATCTTACAAATTATGATATATAATGGATTATTGCATATTAGAATTAACAGTAACAATTGTGTTTATAGTTGTAAGGGGTAAAATAAGAATTCAAGTAGATTATGTACTTGTTTGGAATCATTTATGAAAAAGTATGACTTATTGATACTAATAAAAATTTATAGGGCTTAATGTATATTTGTTATGTAAAGTAGGACTTACGGGTTATTTCGTCCTTTTTTTTTCTCTCTCTATACCTTTTTGGCGAGTCTCCTAACTATTTAAAAGTTCCCATTGTTCGATACCTTTTTTTTTTCAAGTCTTAGTTGTTACCTAAACATTTGTTATATATTATTGATTTGCTACCTCGATAATGTGACAAATTTGCACGTCTCTCTTACTTTTATATGTAAATATAAGAGTTCTGTTTCTCTATTCATCATGGATTCTTTATCTTTAATGAAACTTGTAATTAATTTTACTAACCATTTTACTTGAACACCACATAAATACTTTCCAGCCTCAAGAGTAACCCCTTCAAGTACTAAAGCATATAAGGCTTTCATTTTCTTCAATGCATTCTGTCTTGAACACCCTAATCCCATGGAAAAATTTTCTTTCTTCATATCTATGTGATTACTGTTCTTCAAAGTTTAGTTTCCCATATGATTTTCATTCAACACCTTTTCCAAGTAATTTTTGTTCTCATACCAAGACCTCGAATACCAAATCTTAGTGCACTTAAATATGATTTAAATGCTAGTTTTTATTTCCCCTTCATTTAGCAGGTCTATGTATATTCTTCTGTCCATCCTTTGTATTTAACTTGGAATAAAGACCACCATATGGTTTATAAGCAACTTCTTTTGCTGCTTGTTTAACTTGCTATTTCAAGTTACATGTAAACTTTTTTCGTTTCTATATTTTTCCATGTTTTATAACGTAGTCTTTTAGTTTTTACTATGATTTGTATTTCATGATCACACCGTCAAATTTCTTTAGCTCATGTCCATTAAGTTTTAATTCTTGAAGATGTTTTACTTTTTAACACATTCTAGCATCGTATTATGCATTGCGGTACTTTGATCTGCCAAATTGATATCCTTTCATTTTGTATTTTACCCTCAAATTATTCCACTTTATATTTTTTAATCTCTCTTTGAATTCCATCATAGTTCTTAGATTTTAACCTCTTTTCTTAGTCTTAAATGTGTTTTTTTAAACACACATCCAATAAACCAGTACCATTCTCCTGTATTATATGGTCAAGCTCTATCTCGGAATAAAAATAATCCGATAAACTATCCACTTTTGTAGTTAGAAAAAAAATGTATTTGGCTTATTTTTTTCAAAGTTATCAACTGTTTATCTTGCTCATGAAACATGATTCTCATAAGTATCTACTTTTACTAAAAGTTCTCCAAGTTCCTTTAATCGGATAGGCTATGAGATACGCTTACTTAAGTGCACTGAATGGTAATTGATAAAGCTTCAAATCATTGGAGGTGCATGTTCCAAAAGAAAAGAGTAATCATTTTGTTAATGGAGTATCCTTGTTTTACATTTGCATTTAGGGGATCTTACCTCAAATGACAGTCTTATCCAGTGTTTTCAGAACCGGACCGGACCGGTTCAACCGTGAACCGGGACCCTAACCGGTCCGGTTCCTTAGTTGAACCGCCTAAGGAAGCGANTGTTTTACATTTGCATTTAGGGGATCGTACCTCAAATGACAGTCTTATCCAGTGTTATCAGAACCGGACCGGACCGGCCGGTCGAACCGGTTCAACAGTGAACCGGGACCCTAACCGGTCCGGTTCCTTAGTTGAACCGCCTAAGGAAGCGAACTGGCTAAAAATCGAAAAACTGGCCGGTTTTTAAGGAAAACCGTGAACCGCCGGTTTTATAAAAACCGGACGGTTAATGCCTATTTAAAAATAAAATTACATAAATAAATTTTTTTGCCCTAAATCAGTAAATAGCTGATTTTTTTTAACCTTATTCTTGGATAAATTATAAATGACATCCTTTNGAAAAACTGGCCGGTTTTTAAGGAAAACCGTGAACCGCCGGTTTTTAAGAAAAACCGTGAACCGCCGGTTTTATAAAAACCGGACGGTTAATGCCTATTTAAAAATAAAATTACATAAATAAATTTTTTTGCCCTAAATCAGTAAATAGCTGATTTTTTTTAACCTTATTCTTGGATAAATTATAAATGACATCCTTTCTTTTTCTTTATAATTTACTTGAACCTTTTTACTTTGCTTTAAAATACAATAACCCCCACTTTGTTACTTAATTTCATTAATTTTATGGCAAATTTTATGTATTTTATACATATTTTATATTTTTTAGCTAAATTATTAAGTTTTATAATTATTATATATATTTTTTTATTTTTTTATTATATGACTGGTCCGACCAGTTGACCCAACAGTTGAACCAGTAAACCATTGACCGGGCCTCCTTACCGGTTCGATGACTGGTCCGGTTCTGATAACTGGTCCGGTTCTGATAACATTGGTCTTATCTGTCCCCTCTGTTTGAGTATCAATTTGATTGACATGTCTTCAGGGATTTCTACTTTATTCGCAATACTGTCAAAGGAGATTGAATCCGCTAAATGATGGCATTAAGGATAGAAATGAGACATTCAGGGCATTAACAAGAGAAGAAAATCTAGAGGGCAATTGTGTATCCTTTCATATACTGTAGTGTTGTACTCAACAATGATTGATCTGTTGCTAAATGCGACATTATCCCTTTGGTTTCCTTTAAACTATTTGCTATGCACCTTTTTATGTATGCCTTTCAGACATGAGTAATCCTCTCTCTCTTCTATTGTTTTATGGATCTGGATGGATGTCCTTAGCTCTTTTCCATCACCCGCCTGTATATCTATTCAACCTATCTGATATCAGAATTTGTTGCAGGTTTGTCTTGAAGGAGTTCACTAGGCTGGATTTATTGGGATGTGACACAAGCCAATTCAGAAATCAATCAAGTAGAATAAGCGAAAAAAAATTCTTTTCACCCTCTGGGATCCCTTTCATGCACTTCATTTCGTGCACAGAACCTTCCGCTAATGGATTGAAGAATAGACTGGTGACATGGGTTAATGCCATGAAAGAGGTTTAGATAGAGAATAGTGACATGTTTTAGTTTGAGTTCCCTACAGTCTACATTCGTTGAACATACAGTTGCTGTGTTACCAGTGGTATTTGTATTCTTTACCGGAGACCAGCTATAGACAAGTTTTCACCTGTTTTTTCTATTTTCCAGAGACGAACATTTTTTTGCAAAATATAAATCTGTAATGAATTGAAATTTTGAGATATTATTGCAATTNTGTTTTTTCTATTTTCCAGAGACAAACATTTTTTGCAAAATATAAATCTGTAATGAATTGAAATTTTGAGATATTATTGCAATTTTTGTTCAGGTTACGAGACTGCTGCACAAAGGATATATGCCACTATTCATTCTTTTGAGAGTAAAATGTTGCATCATCTGATATTTCCATTCTGAACAGTGATGATTCCAAAACCCCTCGCCTTCACCCCCCCCCCCCCAAAAAAAAAAAAAACACACACACACACACACACAAGGGGCAATACATACACAAAACGCTCAATATTTTTGCCATTACAAATTCAAATGTTGAGAAAGGATGCCCAAAAATGCTGTGTTACATCAAAAGGAGCATCGTCTACACCAAAGTAGAGGTAGATTCTTTGCTTGGTGGTTTTGAAAATTTGCATGTTTTTTGCCCATCTTCTGTAGATGAGTAATGAGTTGGTTGATTGTAAGATTAGCTGTAAGCTTATTTCTGAGATCATTCCCCTCCAAGATGTTGTATCATGGAAATGGAGCAATTGTGACACTTTGACTCATATTGTAATTGTCTTGGTCTGTTAGTATTAGTACCATTGTGAAGCATGTGGAAATGTATCTTGCCAAATTTTTCGGCTGGTATTAAATTTTGTTGGAGCCATTGTGGATTAGGTTAAGGTTGGACAATCATTCCACTTACATTTCTTAATAAGATGCTTGTTTCTAATGAGTAATTTATTAAGAATATAGTTCGTCAAAAACAATGCTTCCCCCACAAGTTCTGAGGTAATCTTGAACTTAGTAACATAGCATTCATGGTTTCTTTTGATATTCTAGTCTTACATTTAGCAATTTTATTTTGCTAAGAAATCCCATTTTACATAATCGAACATACACAGAAGAAGCACAGTAATATGTATATTTGACGAACACAAAAATGTGTTTTTGTACTTTTTCATATGAACATTGTTTATGGTGAAATGATGAATGTAATTACTCTAATGATATGAATTATTTATAGATGCGTATGTGATTGTTTGAATAGTTACCACTGATCAAATGCGAGGAAGGCACCACTAGAGATGGCCATTCATGAACAATTAGGAAATTTAAATTTCAAATTGGTGAAAAATTCTAATTCGAGCAGATGTGAAATATGAAATTCCAACTGACAAAAAATTAAAATCAGGTAAGAAATTAAGGACTCTTTAACAAATGAATTTTATTCAAAAAGATAAGTTAAACCACGCACTCGAGCCCGATTAGGTTTGCACTACAATAATAAGGGATTTTTGTGACAATTTTTTTACGGCGGCTGTGTTTGTCGTTATAAAAGAGGTATTTGAGACAATTTTTTATGACGGTTGTATTTGCCGTCACAAAAAACGTGTTTGTGTTAATATTTGTGGCAGTTATTGTTTCTGCCATAAATAGTGTCATAAACTCCAAAGAAATTTTTGCATTTAAAATAGCTGTTATTCCTATCTCAAATAATATTTTATAAATTTAAAAGAATTTTTTATATTTATGGTAGCTACTTTTTCCGTCGTATATAATATTTCATAAAATATTAAAATATTATTTTAGATTAAAAAATATTTTATAGTTTAAAGAAGAAAAACTCTAAAAAACAATTTGTATTGGCCACAACTATTTTTCATGTTACAAGTAATATTTTATAAAATTATGTAGTTTAACATCAAAAGACAATTTATAGTTCAAAGAAAAAAAAATTAAACTCTATAAAATCAAGTTTTTATATCAAAACTAGAGGTGCTAAAATATGACACAACCTGTTAACACGGAATAAAATTAGTGGGTTTGAATCTTCCTTAAACCACCTGTTTAGTAAACGAATTGACCAGTCACGATACAATTATAAACGAATCAGGTATTAGTGAAACCAGTTGGAAGAAATGTATACGATATAACTTGTTTATATATCTTTTACATAATTGGACAAGTCGTTCAGAAAAATATTGTGTGACCTTCTGTTAATGTATATTCTAATTTCTTTTAGTTCTTTATTGTATATATGTATATAAATATTATTTCAGTATTGTAACAATAATTTTATATTTTTTTCAGATGTCACTAAGATTTTAGATGGTTCGATAAGGATGTTCAATTTTTTGCATTAATTTCTTGTACCCATAGATCGCTATGTTTTATAAAAGTGAATATTTTACATTTTGTTTAACTCGTGAGATTTTTTTTTATATGAAAATATTGTTATGTTTTTGGAAATGTTGATTATATTTACTTTTGTATTTATCTATATATTAAATTAGGTAGTTGTATGGTTACGAATGAGTCTTTGGTCTAATTGTACTTTTTACGTTGTGAAAGTTTTGTCTTCTTGAGGTTAAGAGTTTAAATCTCTTTCTCCCTCCCCCACCAAAAAAAAAAATTGTATGGAATATATATATGCGCATGGTATATAATATTTGGTCACGAACGGTCCATAATAATAATAATAATAATAATTTTTTTGTGGCGGCATCGTTGCCGTCGTAAATATATCTTCTATTTTTTACAATAGCCAAATATGATATTTGAGGCAACACTTTTGCTGCCGTGATAAAAACAAAATTGTCGAATTTTTTGTGACAACTTATTTATGACAGGATTTTGCCGTCGTAAATACTATTTGAGACAAACTGTTGCTGCCGTAAAAATCTTTTGAGACTACACTTATTATGGTGAGACAATGCCGCTATAAAAAAATATTTGTAACGGCAAATAAATTTTTTATGACTATTTTTCCGCCAAAAAAAATCCTTTTTTCTTGTAATGCTGGGACACGCGTGTGTATGGTCAAATTCAAGCCCATTTGAGTCATCTCTCATCCACAAAAGAGGAATGTCGCTTGGGCCCAAACGTTAAGTGCAAACAAGAACCATATATACTCTTTAAAGATTCTTTGTTAAACTAATGTGAGATTGATATTAAATTTCATATGTACTAATCTCTATTTTTACATTTTAAGTGAGTTGCTCTGGAGCAGTGTTATTAGAATTGGACCGGACCGGACCTACCGATTGGCCCATGAACCGATTGGCTCAGTTAATCTGGTTCTTAAATTGAATTGCTTAAGCGATTAAACTGAAATAAAACCGCTAAAGCAGCTAGTTTTTGACAATAACCGTGAACTGGATTGACAATAACCGTGAGCCGGACGATTTTGTCAAACCAAATGGTTCTACTATTTTTTTCATAAAAATCCCAAAATCTCTAATTTTACCCTCATTCAAGCCAATCTCCATTGTCTTCTCCACTCAGCCACACAAATAGATTCAGACCAAACCAAACTAGCACAAGATATATTCTTCTCCACTCTTAGTGACGAATAGGGTGAAGAATTTGGTCTGATCGAGCAACTCCTTCTACACTCAATCTCTCTTTGCTCAAGCTTCACAAGTCACAGCTTCGATTAGCGGTCCTTTAAGTTTCTTCGCTCCTCCGTTGAGCTTCAACTGAGTGGACTGGAGGCCTTCTCTCTCTTTCTCTCTCTCTCCTGTATCAATTTTTTTTTGACTAAAATTGTTACTATTTGTTTTTTTTATCAGAAAATTGTTACTACTGTTAAGAAGTATTTGTTTTTAGTATTCTTGTCAACTGATGTTAAGAACAAAATTTTCTTAATAGTAGTTTTTATTTTTAACACAAGTATTTTTTTATAATTAATTAATTTATGGTAAATTATATGTATTAGGTACATATTTTATATATTTTTTAGATAGATTATTATATTTTATAATTTTTTATTTTTTTATTATTCGACCGGTCCAACCAGTTGATCCAATGGTTGAACTACTAAACCATTGACCCGGTCACTCTGTCAGTTCGATGTCCGGTCCGATTCTGATAACTATGCTATGGAGTCTATTTTTTCATTCATCTTTCAACTTGATTTGAGGAGGTGAATATAATACATTAATTTTCTGGTTGAGTAAAACACGAAACCACAAAAATTTATTCAAAATGATGATTGAATCCCACTTTAATCTATGCTCAAAACTGACAAAAAATAAATTTTTGGAACCAAAAAGCTGCTTTGGTCCAACACCAAGTCCCAAATCCTAAAATGCAATAACCACAACTGCTCCCACACAATTAGACACAAGCACCTCCTCCTCTCTCTCTCTCTCTCTCTCTCCAACTATCTCAATTATTTCACATTATCCCAATACAAAACGTCTGTTATCTTTTTGAGCGAAAATTGTCAAAGTGTTGAGATAAAGTGCAAAAAAAAAAAAAAATCACATAGTTGGAGGGGGCAAAATAAAATAATTTTCTATTAAATATGTAACATACATTAATAATTGAGGTGATGTAGAACAAGTCACATAGTTGAGGGTATAATATAAAAAATATGATACTTAAGGGAGCAATGTAAAAAAAACATAATTGAAGGGGTCAAAATATAATTTATACTTTATACGTCTTTATCTCTGTCTACTTTCCCAAGCCAACACCACCGCCACACAAGCCTAAGATATGAAGGCAAAGGCCCGTGCTTATCTAGTAGTTCTTCCCCAACCATTGGCAAGAAAAAATTTCCTCAGGCTTCGTTTTTCCTTTTTGGGGAAAATTACACTTTGACCCCATTAAAAAGATTCTTCTTTTACTTTGTCCACTCAACTATCATATTTTTTATATTGCAATCCCCATTATATGACTAATATCACATTGCCTAAATTATTAATGTCCATTACATATTTAAAGGAAAAATATTTATTTTGCCCCTGAATTTTTGTCTCAACACGTTAGCAGTTCAGTCCAAACAGATGACGGCCGCTACGATTGGGACAATATGAAATAATCAAAATAATTGAGGAGGTAATGTAAAAAATTCAATAGTTCAAATAACAAAGTAAAATTGAGTCCATAATTTAGAAGGTCAAAGTGTAATTTACTCTGATTTGTTTCCAACAGTAGCGGAGCTGAGATTGATGCTTTCTTAAGGGCTTGTTTGGTTCGGATATACACTGCGAATGGGATTCTACAGCTGTAACTAATCCAATTCACAGAGGCGGTAACGGTAACAATCATTGTACCATGTTTATCCTATCCCATGTCCACATATTTGGATAAAACGTTGCCATGTGGGATGAGGGATATTGCTTAGTCCCAAGTAGAAAGCTACAAAATCATCCTTCCATTTAATTCCATCCAAAACCCAGTCCAGGACGCACTATTGTCATTCTCATTATTAATACCAATCACTGTAGATATTTCATTTACCTCGAGAAAGTAATCAACACACTTTATAGTAAAAAAAATATGTATCGTCATAATATGTATCTTATGAATTGATTTGTAGCATCGGGTCGATAGTAACATTTCATAAGACCAGAAACCTAATCCAAGCATAACATCAAATACTTATTGAACTAATTTAATTCAATCCCAATGCATATTACCCAAACCAAACATGCCCTAAGTCTATGACTTCGTCAAGGTCTTGGCTAGCAAAGAGAAGTGAGATTAATGGTTTGATCATCAAACACTTCTCTGGTACATATGCAACTCACTTAAGTAGTGAGATCTACTTCAATACATTTTCTCTTTAATTTCTTTCTTAGTTTACTACTTCATTGGTTAAGTGGGAGTTTGTCATGCTGATACCCAAAATGGACCGAGGGAGAAGTAATTTGACACATTTACATCTAGATGATAAACGTGTAAAATTCATATTATGGGATCGAACATTACTTTTTCTTATTAGACCGGCAGGTGATATAGAGTCAATGTATTTTTAATATCATGTATCATACGGTTAGTACACCACATGTGAAAATCTCGCATCGAATAGGAAAAATATAAAAAAAGCCCTAATATTTCTTGCTCTTCTTCTTGACCACATAACTCCCAAATGTTTTGGATTCTTGCAATTTTTCATAAGTATCTGTCTATAACAAATTAATTATCAAAAGTTGATTGTATAAGTGGCTCAACTAAACGGTTGTGTTTATCACCCAAAAAAATATATTATTACTACACCAACTTCATATTTAGCTATACAATCAAAAGTCAAAATTTATGAGAGATGTGTAATTTCATAAAAAAAAACATCATTAGTGAATTTTGTTATTTACAGAAAAATATATGTTTGTACTTAGAAATAATCCGTGCTTGACGTCAATCCATAATATAAAAATTTGAGCATTGCTATTTTAAATATTATTTTTTTAATTATATAATTTAAAATTAAAGTAAACAAAGAGAAAATAATATAGAGGTATGTGTGAATTAGTGAGACTCTTTGTCATTGAGGAGTGTATTGATTGAGTTGTCGAATCTTTTACCAAATACTATAATTTTCAAACAAAAAAACCAATCTACTGCACTTTTTAACTTATTTACCAATCTATTACAGTTTTCAAAGCGAAATTATTGATTTCATTTTCACCAAGAAAGCGGAATCAACAAGAATGCTTTTAATACATAAAAAAAATGCCTTTTTTTCCTTTTTGTTGTATTACTTGTTGAAAGCAAAATCAAAACGGAACATAACGGATCCATAATATGCCATAATGACATTGAAAAAATATGTTATTCAATTAATAAACGAATTTGATAATTAATCACCAAATCATTTACAAAACTAAATCTGTTACAACAGTAACACCACGCCCACCGACACATAATATCATCATTCAATAAAAATATATCATAAATAAAATAAATCTCACTTTTTCTACATGGAATTGTTACCAAANTCAATAAAAATATATCATAAATAAAATAAATCTCACTTTTTCTACATGGAATTGTTACCAAATAACATTGACGCATTGTTACTAGAATGTGTAAGATTCACTTGCTAACTTATTATGTTCTTATTAGATGGTGATCCACGTGACAATGANGAACAAATTTGCATTAAACTATGCATGCTTTGAAATTGCCAAATTGGTCTTAATATAGATAATTAGTACTCAAATCCATTTGAAACTAACACAATCAAGATTTTAATAAAACCAGCTCAAATGCAGGTTTGCAGCAATGGTCATTAGATAATTCAGACAACTAAAGTTACAGTCAACCCAAAACAACATCGGCCCCCTGGAAGGAAAATTTGTTAAATCCACTACACAGGAGTTTGAAGTTTGCTAAAGGAAAGATTGTTAAATCCATTATAAATGATTATGAAGCCCTCAAATGAATCAAGAAGACATTTACTGTATGCCCACAGGAAACAAAATCTGTCAAGTTCACTTTGTATACCAATCCATTTAAACCGAATGCCAACAGAAACCCCTCAAATACATACCAAACATAATCAAGCAATATGCGCCTAAAACATTCTATTGAGTACAAAGGAAACAGCAGAAGAAGAAAGTACCATTATCAGGAATCTAATATTATCCCTGGTGTTAAAACACACCTAATACCATGACCCCTAACCAAGTAATAAACTTCTAATTTCTAAGAAAACTCAAACATTTGAAAGCCAATCAAATCCCTTCATGTCCCTATTTCTTCATTAACAAATCATCCACTTTCCCATTAACCAAACAGAACTAATAAAGCCCCAAATTTTACCACAATCTAAAAATCCAGCTAAATCAACACAGAAGAAAAATAATCATAGAAGTGTCCCAAACAGTCAACTGAAAAAATATTTCAAAATCCCAATTTTCCATCTTTTCTTTGAAATTGTTTCCTAGCATTTTCTAGGGAACCGAACAGAAAGTAACAATCAAGGATCAAACTTACATGAGGTTTTGCTGCCAACATGGCCAAGGAAAGCCGCAACCTCCTTCATCTGCATGAGCTTGCCACCAGTAGTCCCAAATCCATTAGGTTGGTACGTAGAAGAAGCAACAATAAAAGAACGATAATCCCAAAACCCAACGGCTTGAGCTACAGGAGAATTCCTCTTGGAAAAAAGATTCTCAAATTGGTAAGTCTGGAAGAAATCTGAAATGGTCTGGTTGCAACAGTACTGTGAATACCCTTTACACTCCCAACCCTTGTCACAAACCTTCTTTCCCTTCACAGTCTTCACCAATGTCTTCGTTGATGCATCCCCATCTCCATTCACACTCACAAATATCACCATAACCATTGCCAGCACCAATAATCTCTTATTTGTTTCCATTTTTCCTCTACAAAACACGTAAAAATAAGAAAAATAATAAGTTTTGGAGCTGGATTGAGTTTGGTTTTTGGGTTTGTTGAGAAAAATGAGAGACACCCAGAAAAAGATACACAGCTGCAAAGAGAATTGGAGGAGATCTGGTAATTTAAAGAGAGAGAAACACAGATTTTAGAGATANAAAAGATACACAGCTGCAAAGAGAATTGGAGGAGATCTGGTAATTTAAAGAGAGAGAAACACAGATTTTAGAGATAGAGAGAGAGAGAAAAGGAAAATGAAGGACTAACTTACTGAAGTGGAGACCCTTCTCTAGATCTTCTATTATTTGCTTGGAATTTTGCTTTGGGTGCAATGCAAGGGCAAGGAGAGAGAGACTTTGATGAGACAGACCAAACGGAACAAGTGATAGCGAGGAGCGTTAGATCAAGTATCTCTTTCAGAGGAGAGTAAAAGAAATAGAAAATAAAATTTAACGGTGGAGATGGAATTTGGTGAGGAGGAAGATGTTCGACATTTAATGGCAAACAGGCTGGATTTGAATCAACGTCACTACTGAACTTGATGGCTGACCCACTGGCTAACCTCTTCGCCACCGACAACTCTACGTTTGTAATTCGTAAAGAATATATTTAAATTTAGGGCTAATCTCAAATTAGATTCAGATTTTAATTTATATCCTTAAATTTAAAAATATCAATTTATACTTTAAAAGACATAAATTTATATTAATGTGCACCGAAGGTTAACTACCGTTCATTTTCCTGTTAAAAAATTGTACCTTCAAATTTAAATATTACATTTATGATTCAAAAATAATTTCATCAATTAATACTCGTCAAATACTTCTCAATTTTATTGTATAGTATCATTTTGTGTCATGTTATATTATTTTGTGTTGTGTTTGAGTTAATAAAAAATTAATTTTAATACAAAATATTTTTTTGTTGAGTCAATTGCATTGTGTCGTATATTCACATTTACGGCAATTCATATAATACCATTTAATTTTTTTTTAAAATAACTATTTTTTGTTTAAAGTTAGACACGACATGCACAATTGAGAGTTATTTAATAAGCATTAATAGATGTAATTTTTTTTAGATTATAAATATGATATATTTAAACTTTGAGGGTGCAATTTATAATTAGTTCAAAATTTTTTAATGGCAAAATGGATGACAAGAAGTTCCAAGTGTAAATTAAAACGAATTTATGTCTTTTATGGTATAAATTGATATTTTTAAAATTTGAGGATGTAAATTGATATTTGAATAATTTTTCAAGGTACAAATTGAGATTAACCCTTAAATCTAATCTAAAACCAACTGATGCAAGAAGGAACAGGGATGTTAATTGTGTCGTATCGTATTATTTTTATTTCATATTATTTTCGGTACGTGTCGTGTCGTATTTGTGTTAATAAAAATTTATTTAATTTTATAACAACTCATATAATATTATTTAAAAATTTTAAAAAATGTATAAAAATATTATTTTTTGTTTATAGTACTCATTAAATATCTTTTTTTTTTCTACATTACACGTTAATTATGTTATTTGTATTTAACTTTAATTTGACCCGCTTATTTTACATGTTAATTAATCTGGTCATTTTCAAATTGTGTCAAGTCGAGCTTCTGTCGGTTCGAATCGTGGGTAAAATTGACACCTTAAAAAATACTACATTATGGTAGATCAAGTTACACTTACACTCCATGATCTATGTCCCTTTTGTATATTGTCTTTTAAATTATTAATTTATCATATTGTATCATAAATTATCGGTTTGAATGTCATATTCCCCAAATTGGTGATTTCTATCTAATTTTTTTGTGACAAATAAAAGTAAGGGTTAATCTTCACTTACATCTTGAAAGATCACTCAAATATTAATTTTTACTCTCAAAATTTAAAAATATTAATTTACAGGCTGAAAGATATAAATTTGTATCAATGTGCGCTTGAGACTAACTTTGTCTATTTTTCCGTTAAAAAAGTTTGGGTCAATTATAAATTATACCCTCTAAGTTTAAATATTTTATATTTATGATAAAAAAAATTCTATCAATTAATGCTTGTTAAATAACTCTTTATTTTATCGTATCATAACATCTTCGTGTCATGTTCGAGTCAATAAAAAATATTTTTAAATTTTTTAAAAAAATTATAATATGTCAATTTTTTGCCTACAATACTCGTTAAATAAATATTTTCTGTTTACAGTTAGACACATATTTTTGATTGTCCGATTAAAGTAAAGTTCAATAAGAATAACACAATTGTAGACAAAAAATAATTATTTAACAAGTATTATAAATAAAAATTTGATATTTTTTAATTTTTAAAAAATATTAAATTGCATTATATGAATTGTCGTAAACGTAAAATATAAGACACAACTTAATTGACTCGACACAAAAATATTTTTTTTATTGACTCTAATACAACACAAAAATGTTGTGATACGATACAATTGAGAGTTATTTAACGAGTATTAATGGGTGAATTTTTTTTTAGATCATAAATATAAAATATTTAAATTTTGAGGGGTGCAATTCATCCAAACTTTTTTAACGGTAAAATAAATGACAGTTTATTTCAAATGCACATTGATATATATTTATATTTTTAAATTTTAAAAAAATAAATTAAAATTCGAATGGTATACAAGTTAAAATTAGCTCCGAAGGCAATAAAAGAATTTTGCACAACTTGAGAACTGACCCACTGGCTAACCTCTCCACCGACAACTACATAGGCTGGAACCATGTTATTGATGTTGTTGTTGGATTGCTCTACACCCTTGTACCAAAAAAGAAAAAGAAAAGAAAGAATTGCTTTACACCAAAGCTATGCTATTGATCATCATGATTACATTTTTATCCTCGCATATTGTTTAAAGGTTGAAAGTTGGAAGATTGTCTAGCCTGATTTTTCCGCAAATGAAAATTTTATTTCAAAATGATTGAAATCATCAAAACATTTTTGTTTTCTAAAAAATTAAAACGAATCAATGACTGAATTAAAATTTTAATATTTCGAGGTATTTTTTAATGTTTCAAAATATTTCTACTAATGTTTCGAAATATTTCAAAATATTTTATAATTGAACTCTTAAATTTTTTTTCCGTTTTCATTATGTTTCCGATGTGTTTTCAAAATATTTATGTATTTCAATTTTTGTTGAGTCTACCCTACTTTCAACTAGTTTAATATGTTCGAATTGCACTCCTACGCTACATTTAAACTCAACATATTCCAATAAATAAGAGTGCTAATCGAGATGAGCTATTTGAGTTTAGTTCGAATTCGACTTAGAAAAAATTCGATTTGAACTCGGCTCATGTTTTAAATGAGTTGAACTTGAACAAATTTATAGGTTTGTTAATAATAATTAGCCTAAAAAACTTAATTTAAACTCAGAAAACTTGGCTCGTTTATTTATAAAATAGTTGAGCTATTAAAGGTCGGGCTTAACTTATATTATAAATGAGTCAAGTTTCAAAAAATAAGCTCGACAAGCTTGTGTTTAAATTCTCAAAACTCGAGACGATTAATATCCTTACCAATAAATAGCACATATCAAGAATGACGTGATGTTCATTCAACCATGATTTTATTTATTTTGGGTCACAATTACGTATGATTTTTGAAGTGTCGTGAAATTTAGAATAAATTTTCGAAAAGGAAAATAGACGGTGCAGATGGAGTTTGGAGAGTAGGAAGGTGTTCAACATCAGTGGCTATGAGGCTGGATTGGGAATCAAGCAAACCACACAACTTGAGGACTGACCCACTACCACTAACCTCTCCTCCACCGACAACTACCTCTGCAATTTGGTGTTCACAATTGTATTTACTTTTCCCAATTCTCATGTGAAAAGTGTAATTACTATGTTTCATATTGGTATTCTCATGTAATAATTTTTCACACTTATTATATGTGAATACCGGAAGTTGAACATTGAAAATTGAATATTGAATTTTAAGTATTAAATACTAAATTTTTTAATTTGTAGATTGTTTGGTAACAACTGAAATTTAAGTATTGAATTTAATTAAATTGTTTGACAAATATAAAGAGTTGAAATCTGAAAATTATTATTATTCTAATTTTGTCATTCTCTTTAACTATCTCTCCGCAACTATCTTATTCCTATTACTGTCACAATGGTGGTGATAGAGATGGCGGCGACGGTAGTGATGGGGGTGACAACACAATAGTGGTGGTGGTGGCGGTGACACAATGGTAGTGACGATGGTGGTGGTGACAATGGTGTGTGTGTGGCAATAGCAGTAGTAGTGGTGGTGGTTGTGACACAATGGTGGTGATGGTGGTGATGATAGCGACAACGACAGTGATAGTGGTCGTAGCGATAACATAATGATGGTGGTGGCAATGACATAATAGTAGTGATGGTGGGGGTAATACAATGGTGAGGATGGTGGTGGTGATGGCGACAATTGTGGCGGCGGTGGCACAATAGTAATGGTGGTAGCAACGGTGGTGGTGGTGATGGTCGTGACGATAATGATGGTGATAAAATTGTAATTTTGGAG
>CAUOFW020005702.1:201651-223162 GCA_963454935.2 Ilex paraguariensis | reverse complement strand
TTGAATATGATTTTAAAATTTGAGTAACACTTGGATTGAGATCGTAATTTTTGGGATTCTAGATCATATTAGGGAATTTTGATCCAATTTGAATTTAAGATTGTGTAAAATGATAGTAAAATTCAAATTATACTTGATTCAACCTAAATCAAAATAAAATTCAACTCAAATTCAAAAATTTAAGTAGAGGTAATAATCAGCGAGATCCACTTGAAATATATTTAATCAATTATTTTTCATTTGAAGAAGTGAGAAAAGTGACTTTTAAGTAAAATTTATAATTTTATAATTCATATACTTGTGTCAAATGTTGAAAGTGCCTTAGAAACTTTCGTTTATAACTTCAATTTTTATCCAGCCAACCCTCCTTTCAACTAGTTCAATGTGTCCTAGGTGCACTCCTACTATATATTTAAATTCAACACATTCTAGTAAATAACACACATCAAGAATGATGCGATGTTTGTTCAATCAAGATTTTTTTTTCTCTGGGTCATAATTATAAGTCAATCGTCCTCTAAAAATGAGACAATTTTTGTTGACTAGATGGATATTAAAATAGTGCTGAGTAATGGACCAACAATTACTGCTGACAAAATTGGGTGGAACAATATCATATCTCAAATAAAATAAGATCATGATACAAATAAACCTATGCACAACTGCGAAATAAGTTTAATACATTGAGAATAACTTATCATACATTCAAGATGTTGTTGAATCAAACTGGAGTTGGTTGGGACCCAGAGAAAAAACCCATTGTTTTGAAAGATGTTTGGAAGAAGGTGTGCAAGATAGGTAATTTTCTCAAAATTTAAAATGCATTACAATATGTATAGTGTTGAGAGGGTTTAGTATTCATTACTTTCGTCATTTCATTTAGGTAAATAAACATGCCCGATAGTTCAAGAAAAAATTATGTCCCTATTACGAGAAGATATGTAGATTATATGAAAAGACAACTGCATCTGGTGATAAATGCTCATCCATCCACCCAACCTCCCTCAGACAACGAGGAAGATAAAGACCCTACATTTAATCCTGCACTTGAGGTTGATGATGGTGAGGACAATGCTGAGAAAGGGACAAACAACTATTCTTGAAGTAGGTCTACCACTCCAACTAATAGTCGTCGTAGGAAAAAAAGATAATTATAACCTAGCCCTTACATCTTCTCTTAATGTGTTGGTTGAAGTTTCAAAGTAGAAGTCATTATAAGATGTTTGGTGCTTCTATGGCGATGACTTCATGTGGTGATAGCAAGGCTAATACACATAAGGATGATACGATAGATCAATGTGTGGCTGCTTTGAACTCTCTTGAGGACATTGATGTAGATTCTTACAAAAGCCATTAGGATTTTTGGCGATGGTATGAGCTATGGAAATATGGTATTGGCTATGCCAGAACATAGGAAGAGAGACTTTGCTACTCACATGTGATATGTACTTCTATGGTTGGGATATGTACTTCTATGGTTGTGATGTCTTCATTTATGGTTTTTGATATGCACTTTTATGGTCGTTCTTTAGACTATGTACTTTGGGATGTGTAATTTCGGATGTTTATTATGTTTAGTTATTATGCCCATGGATATTATGGGTGGTTAGTTGCCTTATATTTACATTACTTATGGATATTATATGCTAGAGGTAGTTTGTATTTTCAATAATGAATTCAGATTAAGAACTTGATATTGTATTTAGATAGTGATGTTGAGATATCTGTGATATTTGATATGCGATTTATATTTGTGATGAGTGGGTGGCAGGTAATTGCACATAACTTTAAGAGTATTTGGTGAATGTGTTTCTAATCCAGCGAACAAGTTCCCAATGCCGATAGGGGGTAATCCTGTTTATGGAATTTAGAATAGTTATATATAAAAATGGTGTAATGTATCTTACAATGATAAATTTTAATAGATAAATACTATATTGTGGATTTGGTGTATACAAACATGCAGGTTTTCTGTCCCCATATCGTGGTGAGAGATATCACCTGCATGAATATAGAGGTAGGGTTGAATAACCAACTGGTAAAGAGCAACTCTTCAATTATCGCCACTCTTCACTTCATAATGTGATAGAGTGTTGCTTTGGAGTTTTAAAGGCGCACTTCTCCATTCTCAAAGAACGCATAAATAAATTCCCAAAGTATGTTGTACAGTCCATAATCAGTTATTTGTTGACTTAGAACAAAGAGAAGTTGTTGATAATGACAGAGTTGGTGTATATATTCTTAATGCGTGGATTTATGTTAGTTAATCTACAAATGTACATGAGATATATGTTGATTGTGTTGATATATGTAGTTTGACAGTTGATCTTATTTATTCATAAATTTTTTTATGTCTACTATAAACCTAAGATCTTATCTCTTGTCATTGTTTTATGTCAAATCCTTATATATTACTTTGCAAAGTGAGACTTACATTTTTTGATGTTTTCAAAACCTTGTTGGGTTTTCAAAGATTTTTCTACTAGGCTTTTTGCTCATCTTACTATATATATATACCCTGACCTAGTCAGACCAAACTTACCAGTCTTCCTTAGTTAACTCAAGTACATTCCAGTACCAGGCCTAGCAACTTACTATCAGATTCCTAGTTAACATCAAGGACCCACCAGATCAAAAATATAAAGTCCCTTGGATCTGTAATTGGAAATGGGACATTATAACAAATCATGTTGTTCGGTAGTATAGTGTTAAGTGGTGGCCTAAGTTCCAGCACAAGCGTATTATTGCACAGGAACAACAAGAATTTCTAGTCAAGGTACCTACAATTAAACCCCTATATGATAGGCTCAAAGGAAATCCTCCTCCTTGGTCTTCAGTTCATACATTCATAGTCCAGCAAGTAAAAAGGATACTGGAAAACAGTTAGCTTTACCTAGCCATCTGATACCAAAACAAAATATTTCCATTCACATTTATATCTACAGCTTGTGAATCATGTCTTTTGTATCTTGTTGTGTTTTGGTATCAGAGCCATTTGACGGTCTGATGAGTTATATTTGCTTAATCTTACTTGTTATTGAATCTTTGATGCTTCAATTAGTAAATCACGTTTTAAGTCTTATCTACCTTTGTCACCCGTATAGAGAGTCTAGATCCCAGTGTAAGTTCTAGTGAGAGGCAGAATAGGGGAAGAAGACAACAAATCTAACGGATAGCATAAGAAGGGTATGTACAATGGAATAAAACTTATCAGTAATTTACAAAATTGAAGAAACTTAGATTTAAAAATCAGTAGATTATTCAGATCTAATTTTATGACTAGCTTATTTAGATCTTCATTGAACACTATACCAAATATAGTGAATGAAGAAGAACATGAATATCATAACTCACAAGTAGATTGGAGTGGATGAAACATCCCTAAAGTTCCCCACAAGGAAATCTATAAAACTAGTTGGATCCCAACAACTTTTAAGTCAGAATTACAAGTAAAAACAATTAAAAGACATAGATCAAAAGAATATAATTTTATCCATCTTGGTCTAGTACAAGTAGCAATTAAACCATTAATTCAAACTGATAAAAATGTAGCGGCTTTATTATCCTTAAGAGATGCTAGATTCATAAATTATGAACCAAGTGTCTTAAGAATAATGGAAGTTGGTCTTCACAATGGACCAATATATTTTAATTGTTTTCTAGATTTTACCCTAAGTCTTGAATGTCCTAACACCATAATGGCTTTAACCTTAGGAATAAAGCTTACATGAGAAATTACCAAATTAGTAAAAGAAACCAGATCCCTAGTACATATCTATAAGATTTATTATAAATGCATTACCACAAACCTGAACGTACATGCATTAACGAAAAGTCCTAAAGATAGCACCTTATTAATTCAAGGCAGTACTAGTGAATCAAACATACAAGTCCCTAAAAGACTTTTATGGAAAGATGTTCAACTTCTAGAATCCTAGACTGTTGAAAATGAATGCTATAATAAAGATAGTGAGAACACCACAATACACTTCGAAAATATCCAGCAGTTTCCTGATGGATCAGTAAGAATCTCCTTTGATTCTGCAAGATCTTATCTCTCTAGTAGATCATCTAGCAAATCACCTCAAATTAATGAAGGAAGAAAATCTGAATCAACTCATTCTAGTCTATCTAGAAGAGATAAGAATCTAGCAAATGAGTTAGAAAAAAGATTTAGGCTAAAAGGAATTGATAATTCCTCATCACAAATTAGTAAACCTTATTATATACCACAAGCAAGTGCTCNGGATCTAGCAAATGAGTTAGAAAGAAGATTTAGGCTAAAAGGAATTGATAATTCCTCATCACAAATTAGTAAACCTTATTATACACCACAAGCAAGTGCTCCACAATCAAAGGTTCAGGAAGAAGAAGAAGATGACTTCACACCATCTCCTTCTGCCTCTAACCTGGAGAGCAACCATCTAGTAGATAAACAGTTACTTACAACTGGTAAAACAGATGGAGTGTTTATAATAAATTTTGAAGAATTACATGAAGAATTCAAGTCTAAGGAAAATAGATCCAAAAGATGAGAATTTAGAGCAACATACAGTAGTAGTAAACAAGAAAAGATAATTGAAAAATGGATTAAGTTTATGCTAGAAATAATATGTGAAATCTTATTTTTTGATTACTTAGAGAACCATTACAAAGAAGTAAATGTAGTAACAAAACATAAATGAAAGACTTCAGATGCCTCCATAGTATCTTCGAGTCATCCTCCAGTTGAAACCTTAGTAATTAGACATAAGAATTCCGAAGTAACAACTTCACCTTTCACAGTACTAGTAATGGAATCTGAAATAAGAATAATTGAACAAAACAATTTTACCAATCAAGTCTGATAACAATTGGTAAACAACTAGATAAAATAGAAACAAAAATTGATGAAATCAGACCATCTTCAAGTAACAAATTAGAAAATCCTCTAATTCAATTACCTGAGGATACAAGTAAATTAGGAATATCAACAAAAGATAGTAAAATACTTCAACAAATTGAAGAAATCATGCAAAAGACAGAAGCTAAGGCAAAACCATCACAAGTAAATACCATTAATCAAAATGATACACAAACCTCTTAAGATAACAAGTCTATAGACACCAGTCCATTAGAAAGTTTTACTGATTCTGAAATTAGATAATTAGAAGAACAATTTGATAGTCAACATATTAATAAATTAATATTTTCAAGAGTTAATCCAACAAGTAGCTCAAAAAAGTTGGTATCCAAAACCAACACCACCCCATCTTCAATTCGAAGAAAAAAATATTAGTAACCAATTCTTAGTTCAATCCAATAAACTCTATGAATGGAACACACATGGATTAAGTGAGCAAGAAATACTTAACAAAATTAGTCACATGTCCATGGTTATCAATAGTCATGTTAAAAATCTTGACAACACTAAACCAGAAATAGTTGACTTAATTACTTCTAGATTTACAGGAATGTTAATAAATTGGTGGGATAACTGCCTTAACCAAGAATCTAGAGATAGCATCAAACATGCTGTTGAACTAGATGATGAAAATATGCCAATATTTGATAAAAGAATTGGAAGAGCAAAACCAGATGGGATTAATACTCTCATCTTCACAATAATTAAACATTTTGTGAATACCTAGTAACATAGAAGCAATAATCCATGATCAGTTAAGTAATTTAAGATGCTCAACAGTTAGTGATTTCAGATGGTACAAAGACGTATTCATATCAAGAGTAATGGTTAGACCAGATTGCAATAAATCTTTCTGGAAAGAAAAAATTATTAATGGCTGGCCTAATCATTTTGCTCATAAGATTAGAGAAGCATTAAGTAAATTAATAGGAATAATTGAATATGATTAGTTAACATATGGTGATCTTATCAGTATCATTCAAAAGGAAGGTATGAGAATTTGTATTGATATGAAAATTAGTAAACAAATGAAAAATGATAAGAAAAAGGCTAAATATGAAATGAGTGATTTCTGTGAACAATATGGTCTCCCTTCTATAGCACCATCTTGCAGAAAACAAAAATCATATAAGCCTTATAGCAAAAGTAAACAATATTACAAACGTAGTAAGAAGCATTTTCCAAAGTAAGAATATTATGGAAAATCTAGTAAAAAACATAGGAATCCTTATAAGCATAAAACTTATAATGATAAACAACAAAATATTGAATTTTGTTCAAACTGATGCCTCCCACCCAACAACATTTCCTCTTTTTTTTTTTTATTATTAGGGCTTTTAACTTTCCCCAAATCTCTCTTCTTCATTCTTTTATTTGCATGACTCACGCCTCTCTCTCTCCTCCCAATTCTCTCAAATCTTCCCCAATCTCACTTCTGTCTCTCTCTCCCAATCTCTCATGCCTCTATCCCTGCCTTCCAAACTCATCCCCAAAATCTCTCTCATGGAATCCATCTCAATCTCACTTCTATCCCTCTCTCCCAATCTCAAATCTTCAGCCAATCTCAACTCCCCAAATCTTTCCCTCTGTTTATATGCTTTCCAAATATTCCCCTCTGTCAAATATCTCTCTCACACCCAGCTTTCTCTCACGCCTCTCTCTATCGCTGCCCTCTTCTACGAAGCAACGCCACTACCAACAATAACCAGCAGTTGCCCAGGTATCTCTCTTACACATCTTATATGCCTTTTTTTCTCTTTCTCTCTGTCACCCGAAAACCCTCTTACTGTTCCTCCCAACCTATGCACACAGATGTTCGACTCATGCACACCATTCATACACACTCATAAAAGCCGACACCCATTGCTCTTAGCCCATTCATACTCCTTCTTTCTTGCTTGAATGTGTTATCTAAGTTGTGATAATCCAGTGCATTTAAGTTGTCAAATGAGGGTTATGTTTTGCTTCTGTTTGCTCCTATGACTCGAATTCACAATATGATTTGGGGTTCATTGGGACCACCCACTAATGCATACTAGGTGATTGACAGAATGCCAAAGAGAAAAAAAATAGCCATTGGCTCACTCACTGAATGTAGAAACTAGTGCCTCTCTCTCCAATCTCTATCCTCTCTCTTTATGAAGGGTGTTGGAAGGGTTGGATTTGGTATGGATAAACATTGGGCACTACATGGACAAAGTAGTTTGATCATCTATAAATTGACTTAGATGCAACAATTTCTGTTTGTTTCATTAATATTTGGCAGAATTAGACATGTAGATGGCGTTGATAGCATGGATTCAACATTCAAACATTGTTGAATTTAATGAGGCATGGGTAGAGCAAGTGAGATGAGTAGTNTCTGTTTGTTTCATTAGTATTTGGCAGAATTAGACATGTAGATGGCGTTGATAGCATGGATTCAACATTCAAACATTGTTGAATTTAATGAGGCATGGGTAGAGCAAGTGAGATGAGTAGTCTGTAAAGGAATTCTAATTTGGTTTGTGGTCAATTAGTGTTTTTTTTTTAACTTTCTTGATTTTGAAAATTACGAGTAAATGTTAATCTGTGTAGGCCAATTGATGACTTTTTTAAATTGGTGATTGTAGGTTTAAAGTTGGTTCTCAATGATGGAATGTGTTTATAACACTTTGGCTTTGGTGACTCTAGACAATGCATCTAAAGCACATCCAAATACTAGTTCATTCTTGAAGACTTCTCTCTGGTTTAATTTTCTTTTGATCACTTTAATTTTTTGTTTGCAAGATCATGCAAAACATTTTATTATTAACTATTTGATATAAATTTTGCATGTATATATTTTATGTTGTATTTCATTAGGAATTTAGTTGTAAATTTTGTTGTGAGTAACATGAAGGTTTATGGTGGCTTGATTTGATGTCTGTACTAAACAGTAGTTGTTGTGATTGTTTCCCTATATTTTTGTTGATTTGGCATCTCTATATCATCTCTTTGGGTTTGGAATGTGAAAGTCACATAAGTCTCTATGTTGCTATCTTATCGTTTAATTAATTATTCCCTGCCATGTTGTGTTTTTTTTTTAATTTAATAGCATTGTGTGTTGGCATAAAATCATGTCCTTAACTCGATGTTGTGGTGGTTATGGTTATGTTTGGATATAGGATATAGGTGGCGGTTGTGTTATGTAGGTGGTGGTGTGGTTGTGTTTTTGGTTGCAAGCTATGAAGATGGGAATTGTTTTGTAGGGAAAATGGTTTGACAGAGAGCACGAAGGAATAAATTGGTTTTTTTTTTATGTCAAACTTCTTAAAGGTGAAGTAAGTACAAAATATTATTTACGACATATTAATTAGTCCATTTTTGGTGGAGTGATTGAAAATGTAATTTACCCCTTTGATTAGGGAAGACCCAGGTGGTAGAGCATCATCAAGAAGAGAAAAGTATGGTTTTTGGGATACCTAGTTGGATTTGAAGTGATTTTGTTGAGGAACATAGTGACAAAGACAAGTGGAAAGGGGTAATGTGGAAAACAATGGAGCTCTAAGGCAGTATGTAGGATCCAAGGTGCCACAATTGAGATGGACACCTAATCTTTGTCAATGTTCGTTCATGCCATCGACAGGTTTGGAGGCCAAGATAGTGAGTTCTTAATGTTTAGTCTGTAAAGGTTTCTGGTGTTTGTTCTTTAGTTTCCACTTCCTGTAAAAACAATTTTTGGCTATTGTTGCAAGAAAAAGTATTTATGCTTTAGGACAGTTCCTGTAGATTTGAGAAATCAAATAAATTTTTTTTGGAGTTTGTTGTAATGAATTTTGTGACTTAGAAAAGAAGTTTGATTACTGTGATTCAAATGCTGGGTCAGTTTAGGGATGGAAATTTTCATAGTTTTTATTGTAGTTTAACATAAATTTTATTTCAAATATTATTCATATACGATAATATACACATATTAAAAAAAATTTATATACTAGGATTAATATTTTGGGCGCTTGAATTTTATGTTTTATCATATATTCAGACACGGGTTATGACTAATATATATATATAGTACTCTTGCTCTAATATTTTATTGAATTTTGCCGCCCTAAGTTTTATTTTGTTTTATTTTTAAATTCAAAATTGTTTTTTAAACTCTAAAATATGAAATGTTATGAAATGCATGTCCCGGCCTGAACAAGTTCTCTCTCAAGTAGAACAAAAATACTAATTGTTAATGATAGATAAAGAAAATCCCAACAAGAGATATAGACACCACAAATCAAAATAGGCTATATATATGTTCCATCCATCTACTTCAGCTATCGAGGCTATGAAAAGCCATAGAGAAAATCCCACGGAACCTTTCCATATCCATTGATACCCCAATTGATCCTCAAGAATTTTGAATCCAATAAAACTTGATACCATTTTCACTTTCATAGTCAACCATAAGCATTGATGCTTGCATAAATTTGACTCTGATGTTCCATCTTTTGATGTCCCATCTTTTCATGTTTCATCTTCTCGTGTTCCATCAATTGGTCCTTCATAAATTTCCTATGCAAAATAGGACAAATAAAGTGAAAAAATATGAAATACTTTGCCAATTTAGTCATATTGATAACATTTTTGCTAAATTTGACTTACATTCTTGAATGCTCGAAATTCTCAATGCATTTTCATGGCACAAGTAATTGGATGAGCTTTGATGAGGCGTATCATATATTCTTCACTGACATTTTTAGCTACCCTTGTGTAATCCTTCATTGAAGCCTTGATGTTTGGAAAACTTAAAGCATGAGGAATGTTGATATTTCAAATTGAGTCTATAAATAAGCTTACAAGTATATGTAGAACTTACATTTGTTGGTGGATTACAAGTTCCTTTTTTCTTCTCGAAAGGATAATCTCTCTCTAAACTTATGTCATATAGTTTTATGTAGTCCAAAGCCTTGTTTATGCTGGAAGTCCAACAACCAATTTGATCTTTATTCTTTAAGGCTTTTGGAAGATAATCAATTTTCCTATGAATGCAATCAATTACAATTGCCATTATAGCGTACTAACAACCTTAGAAAAACATTGAGTTAGTAATCTAATTATTAATGGTAAAAATTTAACTAAAATGTCAACTTCTTAGTAGACTTAATGAAAGTCTAGTATGGCCTATCAACAAACAAGGAGAAAAGTTAAGTTATTTGGAGTATCCTAAGGTTGGGGTCCAGGGTGCATATCCAAAGTGTACATCCTTTCCTCATTTGAAATGCAAGTAAGCCAAGAGATAATAGTGTACACAAATTTTACACAATATGACAAAGACTATAACTATAATCATGTCTATGAAGAGACGAAAATGAATATTAATGAAAATTATCTACAAGATATTTTGATTTTTTTGGCATTTACTTGTTAGCGTTTACCCAAAACTAGCGTTTACTATAATACGCCGGTGGTTACCATTGTCTCATTTAAAGTAGGAAATAAAATTCCAAGACGAGTTTTAGTTGGAGTTTGGGGAACAAAAACCTAAAATATTGTCCCTCAAATTAGTTCCTCATTTTCTCTTTTTCTCTCTTAGAACGCTCTCTCGCAACATTACAAGGGTGGCCCAACAAAAATTAGGGCCTAAAGCTAGAATTTCACATGAGACTGCGATTAATATTTTAGTAAGATAATAAAAAAAATTATGATTATTACAACTTTTACATAGAGTTGAAGTATGATTTTCATTATATATAACATGAATTTATCTGTATTATAAATGTTATTTTCTATGATATTTTAGGTAAATTTATCTATTTTAATAAAACTTTGATTTTCATTATACGTAACATAAATTTATCTATAATATAAACTCTATTTTTGATGATATTTTAGGTAAGTTTATCTTTTTTAATAAATATTGGATTTTCAAAACTATTTTAGATACAGTTTTTTGTATTAATAAAACATTGATTTCTATTATATGTAATATAAATTTATCTATATTATAAACTTTGTTTTCTATGATTTTTTAGGTGAATTTATCTATTTTAATAAAACTTGTATTTTCAAAACTATTTCATCTGTATTAAAAATCATAAATTACAAAGCAAGTGTAAGGGACCTGAGACCTTAGCTCTCTACCAGAAAAATCAATTTAACGAAATCAAAATAGATAATTTAGATCCCTTAACAATAGGACTAAAATAGTCTATATAGCAACCCACTAAAATAAGATTTTCATAGAAACCTTTTTGCTGGTTTGTCTCTGTTTGGCTTGATGGATAAACTTGAATAACAAAAAGTATTGGATTGGATAAAATAAAATGTGGGGGCCCATTTATCCTTGGTTTGGCAAGTCATATGGAGGCTAGACAATCATTGGTGTTAAAAAACTCGGCCCATAGATTTTTGGCTCAGTTATCCCCTCTAAAGTGGATAAACTAAACCCACCAAAACTTTGAGATTAAGAATTAGCTGATAGGATAAGTATTGCATTTACCTAAACACCCGTGTAAAGCAATAAAATAGGGTTTTTTTATCACCTCTTCCCTCCATATCATCGGTCCCCCATCTTGGAACAGCGCCAAACTGCTCTCTATTGACAAGGTATGCTTTCTCTATCTCTGTCTCTGTCTCTCTCTATATATATATCGCAAATAGTGTATCATTGTCTCTATGTCTCTTTGTCGGTGTATCAATTTGTGTCTCTATTGTGGGTTCATCGCTCTGTCGCACTTTATCTCTGTCTCTCTTTGTAGCTTTATATGGGTGTATGTTGGTTATTTTTCATACTAGTTGCTTTGTGCTTCCCTCCTCCCCACCATGACCCTCTCACTCTATTGCTTTCTCTGTCTGTCTCTTTCTCTCTCCCCGTATACCTCCTCTATATATTGTTCTACCCATCATAAAATGTATGAACATAGACACACAGAAGACAGTAACAGACACACAAAAGAGAGTAACACAAAAATAGAAGAGAGTAACACAAAAATAGAAGAGAGTAACACACACATAGAGACATTTATAAATGCCCTTATCTTCTGTGTCTCTCTTGCTGTGTGTGTATGTTTAATTAGTGTAATCTCCTACCTCTTCTGTCTCTTTGTCGCTCTATGTGTGTGTGTGTGTGGGTGGGTGGGTGTATGTTTAAATATTGTCATCTCCTACCTCTTCTGCGTCTCTCGTTGTTTGTATGTGTGTGTATGAGTGTATGTTTAATTAGTGTCATCTCCTATCTCTTCTGTCTCTCTGTCACTAGGGGTGTGTGTGTATGTTTAATTAGTGATCTTCTACCTCTTCTATGTCTTTCTTGATCTCTGTGTGTGTGGGTGTATGCTTAATTAATGTGATCTCCTACCTAGCAGACAGAAAGATACTCAGATACACTGACATAGTAATTTTTGTCACACACACACACCTCTACATGATGCTCGTGGGATACAGTCACAAACACAGATTATCCTAAGCCCACACACACATGTTCGATATTGGGAAAAATTGTAATAATTAATGCGGTTTTCATTTTTTGTTTGCGTTGTGCCATGTTTAGTTGTAGTAAACCAGTTTTTACTTTGATAACAGTGTATTGGATAACCATTTTGACATTTAACCCACTACTCAGGTATTCTCATTTATTTTGGACAATTGTGCAGTATTCTGTACTAGCCCTTTGTATACTTGTGTTTAGACATTTTTTTTTTTGTGATTGTTAGAAGATTTGTGAGGTTGAAGACTTTGAATAGATGATATTGTTTAAATATTGGAGAATATGATAAAGTAACATAGAATTTATTTTGTTTATTACGCTTACATTTGTTTTTTAGCTGTATGTAAGATTGATAAACTTCATGTTTTTAAGATTATTTAATAACACTACAAACTAATATAATTGAGTTCATATTTCCTTACGAGAATACCATATATATATACACATATATGTTTATCAGTTAGAGACATTGGTAATTACATTACACCATTTTTTTTAGAGACCCTTTATGGGTGATAACAATGTTATTGGATGAAATTTTTTGGATGAATTAGGTAAACATGGACAGCCCTACCGATGAATTATGTTTGGTTACTTACCCTTGTGCATAGGACTATTTGGGAGATGATAGTTGTGTTTAATCTTGTGGTATTTATAATGTTGATGATATGAGATATGGAAAACAATGGTACAACATCTGAGGTTCCACGACCCTTCAATAGGAGTCGGTTATAGATTGAACACTTGCAACGTCTCATTGGGGAGAGTGACAGAACCTGTATAAGCCAACTCAAGATGGATAGACACACGTTTGTGGTACTATGTAATATGGTTCGTGATGTGGGGTAGTTAAGTCCAACTAGGAATGTAAGTGTTAAGGAGATAGTGGCGATGTTCTTAAGTATTTTAGCTCATGATCACAAAAATAGACCAGTTAAGTTCAATCTCCTTTGCTCGGGTGAAATAGTTAGTTGTCATTTTAACAATGTGCTTACTATGGTGTTGAGGCTGCGTAGGTTATTGCTACAGTCCCCAAATCCTGTGTCGGCGAACAGTATTACCAATAAATGGAAGTGGTTTAAGGTAAGCTTAGTTTGACATTCATTTCTACATTGTTTATTATGCCTTTTACCATGGCCTTTCTTAGGTTTTATTACTTGATTGAAGGTGCAAAACCTTTGTTATTCAATTGGCTTTGTAGAAATGTGTGGGTGCATTAGATAACACTTATGCTCTTGCCCGAGGACCTCTTGTCCATCAAGCTAGATATAGAACATGTTGAAATTGAATAACAACAAATGTGTTGGGTGTATGTGCATCATAAATGAAGTTTATTTATGTGTTTCCTGGCTGGGAAGGGTTAGCTATAGATTCTAGGATATTGCGAGATGCCGTGAGTAGGCAAAATGGGTTGAAGGTAGTACGTGGTAAGTAGCATATTATGTTTGTTTGTATAACAAATATGTAACTATGAATAAAATTACATATGTTGGATACATGTTAATAATATATTCTTATACAACACAGACACATACTACCTAGTGATCCTGGTTATACGAATGCAGAGGGATTTTTAGCACCATTTCAGGGTCAACGGTATAATATCCAAGAGTTTGGGACTAGTTTAGCCGCACTCCAAAATCCCGAAGAATTGCTTAATCTGAGGCATTCTGCAGCAAGGACAAGCATTGAGAGATTGCATTACTAAAAAATAGATGGGTGATTCTTAGGGCACCGTTCTACTATCCAATGCGCACTCATTACCACATCAGAGCTGCATGTTTTTGTTACATAATTAGGAATGAAATGGGTGTTGACCCATTTGAGGAGGAGTTGCCTGAAGAAATTCCCGTTGATGGTGAACATGCAGATGATATCATTCACACAATGTGGAGACATCTATTGAATGGTCTTTATTTCACAATCAGTTGGCATTGGAAATGTACAATGACTAGAGAAGTAGTCGAGGTCAACCAATGTAATTTGAGGAGTATTATTTATATGTTTAATTTTTTTATGTTTTTATTATCTTTCATGTTATTGCAGACGTGGAAGTTGATGTGTTACAATGTAATGTAATATTTGCATTGTACATGTTTGGAATTTGTCGTCTGCATGTGTTACTCTTCATATGGAAATTTAGTGTACAAAAATTTAAGTCAAGTAATTGTTGTTGTATTTTGAACATGAGGTAGACAATGTCCGAGACAACTAGAAGTACCCAATCAGAGAAGGGCGTCCGCAAGACATGGAATACGACTGAAGAGAATTAGCTTATACTGTCATTAAAGGACTTGTGTATTAATGGCTGGAAGTGCCAAAATGACACTTTTACACCTGGGTATTTACAAGCACTAGAGAACAGTTTGAAATCAGTAATTCCAGGTTCGGAGTTGCACTCTCCCCCTCAAATTGAGTCGAAACTGAAAATCTGGAAGAAGAATTACAAATCCCTGTTTACAATGATGGCAACTTCTGGGTTTGGTTTTAATAGTACTGAGAATAAGATAATGGTTGATGGTGACGACATTTGAAGGTGAAACTCGACACCCACACTTTTTCATAGGTTTCATGTTATTACTAACAACGCATAGTTTTTGTAAAAAAATTTTAATTACTGTTGTAGAAGGATAGAAATGCAAAAGGCATGCAAGATTAGTCGTGGCCTTATTTCAATGACTGGAGAATGATATTTGGCAAGGATCAGAAAACTGGAGAATACATTATCAATAAGGAAGACATGGTTGGTGATGTTGAGGTTGAAACATCAATGAGGGAGGTAGAGAACATGGATGCAAAAAATCCTTTAGTTGGTAATGTACCGGTGTCAAATAGTGAAACACATGGAGGTGAACAATCACCTCATATTGAACCAAGTGTTGCCTCCTTATTTCCAAGTAAGAAAAAAAGCGAAGGTGAGTGGTAATGCATCTGAGTCAATTTCAAAAACTTTGGGAGACATCTCAATGGTATTTGATGAATATATTCAAGAAAGTCATAAGCACCTAGACATGATAGCACATCGAGTTGGTTATATGCATGATGTTGTTGATGCACGTAGGAGAGTGAACACAAAACTTGAGAAGATAAATAGTATATCAATGGTTGATCAACATGCTGCACTTTTTAAGATTTGTTCTGATGCAGTAATTGTGGACATCTTCTTCAGCTTGCTTGATTATGAGCGCCCTACATGGGTTGGTGGACTATTGTGGCACACACCACAACATTGATCAAAATTTTCAAAAATTTTGATCATTAGATGATAGGAAATATATTTTGTTAATATGTTGGTATTATAATGGGTTCATGGTAATCATATATGGTGGGTGTAGCAATAAATGGTGTTGATGTTTCGAAGCTTAAAATCATGAAGTAGGGTGTTTTGGGTAAGGTTAACAGTTGTAAATGGTGTTGGTGCTTGTGGTAACTATCTTTGGGTAACATATGACATGACTTGGTCATGCCTGACTCCTTTTTTTGATGTAAGCAATAAGCGACTTAGTTACCTATATGATGTCATGTAATAGATGGGTTAATTTATGGCGTACATGAGGTTTGATCATTTACTGTGCTTTGTTGGTAATTGTAGGTTATACAATATGGAATTGTATGTTGCTATTTTTGAATGGTTCATTACTTCATTCCAGTGCTTTAATGGACATTGAATATGAGTAACTAAATGATTTTTGTTAACTTAACTATGAATTGGAAGACACATTGGTACGTTGTATTCATTGGCAGACTGGTTGGTATTTATGAGTCATGGGTAAAATGTCATGCGCATATCAATAAGTATCCATGTGTACTGTACAAATCTTATAATTCGTATAATGAGGCAGAAACTACTTTAGCCGTGCACACTTTGAGGCAGGAAGTAGATGTACCAAATGTATTGGCTTTCCATGCGCCTGCACCTTTGGAGAATATAATTCAAGATGGTGGTAGGAACATTAACAAAGAACTTGTTCTTCCAATAGGAACAAACGCCTACAAGCGTGATCTCATTTGATACCTGATAAGTGTAGTCATGCTCATTTTGGTATCGTGCTCACCCATATTGTTTACTCTATTATGGGGAGAATTGGCTAATTTTATGTTGTTAACATAACACCCCACAAATCTTATGGCGAACATTAGAATCTGTTTCTCGCATGTAATGAATGTGGTACTTTTAGTTTGCCTAAATTCTTAGATTATGTTGGTGAATATGTTTCATCTATCTTGTTGTTGTCAATACATATATCTTTCATATATAAGGGTTGAATTTTTTTGATGTATGACTATTATTGGTGTCACAATACTATTACGCGTAAATGATGCAAATTATAGCCTAGTTAATAAGTAAATGGTATGGTTGTGGTTGCAAATGAAGATCTCAATCATTACATTCTCATTGACAAACTACTTGAGTACAAAAGTAGAGGGAAATTACCACCTTGGGGCATTACACACACAAAATGGTGGACGATATGTTGCACTTACTGAAACGACGCATTCAAAGCTTTAACTTGTCTTTTACTGAGCTACTACAAATCATTTTCTTTAGGGAGAGACAACACTACACTATTTCTGTCATCCTTGATTGTGGCCTTTTTGCTTGGGACCCTTAGAAGAAATGCGTTGTCGAAGGACCCTTAGATGGAGCTCATGATTACTTGGAAGTAAATGATATTCATTGTTGTAGCTTCCATATGTACATTACAATTATAAACCTTGTCGTTGTTATCCACTACATTAAACTATTTGTGTACTTTACCCATGTAGTAGGAAGATGCGTTTGTTGCAAATCATTGTCTAGCCCTATGCTCGAACTTTTAGTATTTTGGGGTCATTTTCAAAAGGGATGGAGGAAGTTTAGGCAATCAGGACAGCGAAAGTGTTGGTTCGTCCCCCTCGATTAATTCAGCTAGGCCAGTGGATGTTATAATAATCGATGATTGACTTCTTCCACGATCACTATGAACACATTTTCTCAGTTACTATGAATATTTGTATGTATTAGTATATATGTGTATCGAACTAGGTAATTGGCATGAGCCATTTTTTGTTGTTCTGACACACATAATAGCGTGTGTGCATGTAGGTTCAACTTAATTACCGTATACAGTTGCCTACATTTTGTATTTATGGTTCAAGGCAACATTTAATATCACCATATCTATTACGTGTACTTCTGAACTAGGCTACCTTATTTTTGTGTAATTTTTTGTATAAGACAACGTGTGTTAATGAAATAAGTTTATTTAATATTGAATCTTGCATTCAGTTGTTTTTTTTTATCAATTTATTTTAGTACAATATTTTGATCTACTATGTTTGTGGTCGCCTTTGTCAAATTTGAAAACAGTGGAATAGAATACACTTCAGTCTTTGCCCTTTGTCACACATCTGAAAATTACAATGAAATATTAAAGTAGACCATAAAAAATTCCAAAGCCAACATTGAGATTAGTTTGGATAGGATTGAAGGCTAACATGATAAATTAATGTGAAAGTAAAGAGATTTGAAAAAAAAATACAATGGTTTGTCTTTGGGCCCCACAATATCATACTTTACTTTCCAAATCAAGTATTGGATAAAACCATTTCATTTTATCCAACAATTTATCTGGATTATTGGGTTTTCATTGGATAGGTTTGGATTAAGAATCCAAACCAGTCAAATCCACCAAAGCTTTGCCAAACACACCCTAAGAGAAGAATGTTGCCAAGTAAAATTAGCTACTCACTCCAAAGTCCATAAAAATCTGTATGTTGATTATGGGATTTATTGCAAAAAAATAACGGAGATAATGAGGATCAAAATCACCCAAAAAATTGTCAAAACCTTCACTATATGAAAATTACCACTATTAAACCCACTGTTATTGCCCTAGATTCATCATTGATTTGACATCTTCCATTTTCGTCATCGAAATCTACATATGTATTCTCAAGGGATAGATCACTAGATTGGGTAAGAGTAAGAGTAAAATGTAACGACCTAAAAATTGGGGAAGAGGCGGAGAAAATTTGCTAAAATCTCGTTAAGACCTTCATCAGTGACCCATGGTTGCTATGAAGTGAACGACGAACTTGAAAGGAGAGGAAAGAGAAACTCGACAGAGGTGGAGAACACATACAAGAGGGAAAGAAACATACGTCTTTGACATGAAACACTGAGGCACAATTTGGAAATTAAAAAATTGCTCAAATCCACGCAGAACACTTTTAGGTCGAAAAGAACAAGACATCATCATTCGTTGAAACTCTAATACACAAGAAACAATGGTCACCCACCACCATAGCCCATTACCACCACCACCACCACTGCCTCAAACCACCACCATTCACTAACCATTGTTGTCCATCACCACTCGTCGCCACCACTATCTACCACCATTGACACCCACCGCCATAGGTGCCACCCCACTCATTATTCAAAATAATGAAAAACTATTGAACTCAAAAATATTGAAAACACAAATAAATAATGAATTTTAATGTAATAAAACTCGTAGTTTACCAAATTTTCACAAACAGTGAAATTAATAGAATGAAACCCATTATTCACTGTCCAAAATTTTTACAAAAAGTGATCTACAAAAATATTAAAATTTTAAATTGAGAAATATATATAAAAAAACATAAAACTCTAAAATATTGAAAAATAAATAAATAGTGAACTCTAAAACTAGTTAACTTAAATGAAATGAAACTTCTAGTTCACCGTGAACTCAAATATAGTGAATTCAAAAATAGTAATCTCAAACAGTGAACTAAACATAGTGAATAACCACCATTGCCACCCAACACTTACATCACTGTCAACTGTTACCACTCAAAACAATGAAAAACAAGTGAACTAAAAAATATTAAAAAAAAACAGTGAACTTGAGTTTACNGCCAATTGTTACCACTCAAAACAATGAAAAACAAGTGAAGTAAAAAATATTAAAAAAAAACAGTGAACTTGAGTTTACTAAAATTTCACAAACAGTAAACTTTAATAGAATGAAACTCCTAATTCACTCTAAAAATTTTGCACAAACAGTTATCTACAAAAATATTAATTTGAATTAAAAAATATATATAAGAAATAGTTAACTCAAAATATATTAAAAAAACATAAATAGTGAACTCTAAAAACAGTGAAGTTTAATAGAATGAATCTCCTAATTCAAAAAAAAAAAAAAATTCACTAACAAAGAACTTTAATAGAATGAAATTTCTAGTTCACTGTTAACAATAAACTATAAAAATATTGAAAATTTGAATTGAGAAATATATATCAAAAACAATGAACTCAAAAAAAATTAAAAAAAAATAAACAATGAACTACACAAATATTAAAAATTTGAATTAAAAAGTATATATAACAAACAATAAACTTCAAAAATATTAAACAAAAACATTAACAATGAACACCAAAAATAATGAACTTAATACAATGAACTAAGCATAGGAAACAACCACCACCGCCACCGCCGCCCATCACCTCCAACTACCACTACCAAAACCCCTCCACCCAAAATAATAAAAAAAAAATAGTGAACTCAAAAATATTGAAAAACATAAACAATGAATTTTAATATAATGAAGCTCTGAGTTTATAAAAATTTTACAAATAGTGAAATATAATGATACTCTTAGCTTACAAAATTTTCACAAACATTGAAATTTAATAAAATAAAACTCTTAATTTATTGTCCAAAAGTTTCATAGTGAACTACAAAAATATTAAAAAGTTGAATTGAAAAATATATATAAAAAACAATAAACTAAAAAATATTTTAAAAACTTTAACAATGAACTTTAATAGAATGAAATTCCTAATTCACAAAATTTTCACAAATAGTGAACTTTAATAAAATGAAACTCCCAGTTCACTGTGAACGTAAATACAATGAACTCAAAAACAGAATACTCAAAAAATGAATTAAAACTTAGTGAACAACCACCATCATTGCCGCCATCACCACCCATCATTGCCACCATCGCCGCCTACTACCACTGCTGTCGCTGCCACCCATCACCACCACCACCACCATCGTCGCCACCGCCCACCAGTTGACAAGAATACTCTTAATTAAGGAGGTTATTTAAATTCATTTGTCTCATTCTTAAATTATTTTTTCTCTCTTCCATCTTTTGTATTCCACACGCACACTCAAGACAGTGAACTCAACAACAGTAAACACAAATAATACTTAATTAATAAAATTGATTAGATTGTAATAACTTAGTTAAGACGTTTCCTTTGAATTGAGAAACATATATCCAAAACCGTGAACTCAAAAAATTAAAAAAATATTTAAGAATTTTAATCCACACAGCAAGAAAAAACTCCTTATTCACTGTTCAAAATTTCTCTCCTCTCTCATTCGTCCGCCAATGTGCACTCTCTATAGCAGTGAACTCAAACCTAGTGAAACCAATGAACTTAAACAGTGGACACAAAATACCGAACTAAAATGTATGAATTTAAAAATAGTGAACTCGAAAAGTATGAACTTAAAATTATTGAAAACGCTGTAAACTTAAACAGTGAACACAAACATAAATTGCACAGTGAACTAAAATTTATCAAAACAAGACAAGCAGGCGATTCTCAACCAAAAAAAAAAAATCAAGCTTCATCATTTCAAACCTCAATCAAATGAAACAAAAAAAATAATCCTATACAAATCAAATATACCAACCCGAAATTTGCTTGTTATTAATCTTACTAGTTTTTGGCCGACTGTCTCATTAGGTGGCTCAAATTCAAAAGACGAACCAATAAAAACTCAATAAAGTGGGAGATATACAATTTCATCAAGTTTCTGGATGTGGCAGCCATGTGAATGGCATTTAATTTCTCAGCACAAATGTCATCCGAAATTTGCATGTTCTAACCTTGTGAATTGTTTAATCAACCAGAAGCCTAGGAAATTAGAACAACAGTGGGTTTCTTTCGGGGTTGTAAAATGTTATTAAGAGTCCTATTTATGGATTTATAACACAGAAAAGAAGACAGAAAGATGTATTGAAGCCACGAAATTCAGAGTCTTTGCACTTCTACGAGAATCAATCTCTCAATTTCTCTTGTGCAGTCAGATTTTTGTTGAAATTTACCTACATATTCTTCGTCACCGCCTTTCCTAATCTTTGATTTACTTTCCAAATCTGAAATAGATATCGCCTTTACG
>CAUOFW020005702.1:166121-194026 GCA_963454935.2 Ilex paraguariensis | reverse complement strand
TCTCAGCATCCCAATTTTACATAAATATTTGTCATACTAAGTTTATCCACCCATCCAGTATCTGTAAATGTTCAATAGAAATAGGAACTTTTTGCAGTCAGTATTCACATAGGATCCAGTGCATTCCAAACCTTGGAACATATTTCTGAAGAGCTCCAGGTTCTCTTAACGCTTCCTTGTAACTACTTACCAGCAAATTTCTGTAGTTCAGTCAGCAAAGTGACAGTAATATTTCCATACCATATTTGGGTATTATCAACAATCAAATCCTCCCATGGAAATACCCAAAGTGATAAGCAGCATAGAAGAAGCTTATTAGTATCAAAAGTCAATATTGCATTAATGACATCCAACTAGACAGAATGAGGGTGAAGTACTTCACAATGGGCACATAAAAACACAGCTGCTAATTGTGTTGGAGTCTCAAGCTTAAAAGTCATTATAAGAACAGCCACATAGTTGCTCCACTTTGTTGCAAGGAAACAGAACAAAACACACTTCTGAGAGACTATTTCTAGGGAAGCAAATTGGACCTGCAACAATAGGTCCCCGGCTAAGAACCTCGGACTAGAACAAGAACACGGAGACATCGACACAGCACAATTTAAAACACACACACAAAATTAGGTCCCCATCTTAGAAACTCGGATTCGAACAAGAACAAGAACACACACACACACACATTTATATTTCACATGTAGATGCATAAAATATATTTTACACAGACTTAAAATCTAATCGTACTAGAAGTAGAGGTAGACTAAAATTAACAGTGAACGAAATAATAAGAAAAGATATGAAAATATTTAACTTAAATGAGCATATAGCACATGATTGAAATGAATGACAAAGACAGAGTCATATAGTTGACCCCAAATAATTAGGACATAAGGATTAGTTTGGTTTGGTTTATAAAATCTACATTTCAAAATCCAATGAATAATATTCGATTTTCAGTTCTTCTAAATCAAATAAGTAAAAAACAGCCATTAATAAATGGGTGCTTGTTCCCACGTGCTATTGGATGTAAACAAAGCACCAACCTGCCATCTTCCTTTTGGGGTGGAACATGGTTTAAAGTCAAGGTATTGGTCATCAACTTAGAAACCACTGAAACACATAGATCATGGTGTTGCGGAATGATATCAACTGATACGTATGAAATGATAGATAGAAGGCCTGGTAAAGTCTAAAAAAAATCATGAAAAGTAATAAAAACTGTGAACAATAAAACCCAAACATCACATTTCCAAAATACATCATCTAGCACATTAAATATAGCAAAAATCAAGTATACAGGCGCTGTCAGAGATACTTATCATCATCAGTTTTTAAAGTAAGCATTTAGAAACATACTAAGCCATACTTATTGCCACAATTATTTGTCAAAATAGAATAACGGGTTGAGGCAAGTGCCAAAATTACACCACAATAGGGTATGGGTGTCTAGTTTGAAATTGCAAAAATACAATAGATTAGCGAATTTATTAATAAAATAGACGGTGCAATTGATAGGTTAATTCACTCCAAAATAAAACAAAATAATCAGACCCAAGACAATTAAAAAAATACAATAAAACACTTATTATTATAAGATTAATGCAATTTACAGTGTAAATATTAAGAAACACCATATTTAACAAAACAAAATGGTACAATTGTCCAAAGCAAAAAAAAAAGACAAATTTCTTAATACATCAGTCTCGGTGGCAAATAAATTGTTAGTCTTTAGTAGCAAGCAAGCAAGAGAGAGAGAGAGAGAGAGGGGAGAACACATGAGTGGCTTGACAGCCTTACAATCAAGGTTTGAAGCCCGCAAATAAGGAGTCACATCCATGTGGTGATCTCCGATTCTAATTGTACTTGGTACGTGATTTCATTGGTGGGTTTTTCAAAGCACAAATCAATTTGCATGTGGTTTTTGATTGTGTAAAGAGGACTTGTATGTTAACTTTGATGTGGTTTATATACTTGAAGGACCTCTGTACTCGTTGTCAATTGATTTTGGATTAGATACTCTAACATGGTATCAAAATTGGTCCTTAGGTAGTGAATGGGTTAAGTTTCTTTCTTGTTTGTATTTCCCGGTATGTATAGTTGTTTGTTTGTTTGTTTGTTAGCCCCATCTGCGAGATCGGGACCTATGTGAGGGAAGGTATAAAGAAAACTTATATCCCACGTCGAATAATTACAACCACCAAATGTTGGTTTATATGATATGCTTAAAGAGCCTCTCGACTCATTCCCAATTAGTTTCAAGTTAGATGCTCCAACAAATAGATCAACAAAATTATAGAATTAACCATTATTGCTTTCACTAAAGGACAAATCTTTCCTTTTCTTTAGGGTCCGACAGATATTGAAATATTGAGAAAAAGACTCAAGTAAGGCTTAGTCTTCATTGCTTTAGATAGAAAAGGGTAAATATCAATGAAAACCCTCTAGATTGCCCATACTAAAGGGTCACACCCTTGGGTTTATGAAATATTAGTGTTCTCCATTGGAGATCATATCTCCATTTCACCTAGTAATGCAATCATTAGGAACATTAATAACAGCTCAAAAAGTGATCGCATCAAGAGGTATTTTCTCCTCAATATCCATACTATCCCCAAGCACATTATCAAGTTCATTTTTCTTGTTGATCCTTCTCTGCTCTTCTACTCACATACATGCACATAGACATATAACTGTCAATGTCCACAACCATAATATACAAAACAATACACCGCAGAGCCACTTGCCCCCCACCCCAAAAAAGAAAAATAAAAGTAAAATAACACACATACATGCTTCCTTACACAAGAACGAACACAAAATATGTTTGCCTCTACCAGAAACACTATCAGACACAGAACAAACCATCTCGGCTTGTTAGGCTCATTTCTTCTCAACATGGCTCTTTGCGTTGTTAAGATTGCATTTATATTTACATTTATTTATAATTAGGGGTACTTTAGTCTTTCTCTTGTAGTAGGATTTTATATAGTGTCTATTGTAAATAGTTATTTTTATGATGGAATATTACATTTCTTCTTACGACAGATTAATGGATTCTTCCCTTTTCTCTTTTTCTTCTCTTTTATCTTCTTTGGTTGATTAATATTTTCATGGTATCAGAATATGTTCCGAATTTAAACAATCCCTTGGACAGGTGCGAATCAAGCCTCTTTGTGTTTGGGCAAGAAATTCGAAAGATTTTGAAGCAATTTGGGGAGAAAATCCAACTGTTCTGCTGCGAAAATCTGGCTCGCTGCTTCTGGTTTGTTGCTTCTAGTTTGCTGCACTGAGAAGATCCTGTTTCGTTGTTGCTGGTTCTGATCTTATTCGACTCTCCTCACTGGTTCCTCTTCTTCTCTCCTTGGCTCACTGGTTTCTCTTCTTTTGTTGGTTTGGCTGAATACCCTGTGCACCAGGGCTCTGTTTGCTGATTGTTTCTTGTTTTGGTTGGCTGTTCTTTGTTGCTTCTGGCTTCTGGTTCTGGTGGCGTCAGCTGCCGTTCTGGTTTGTGAACTCCTTCAACTTGCACAGTGGTGTTGTGATCTCCTTTTGCTTAACTACTGGTAAGCGTGTTGTTGGTCGTCGGTGGGTTTATAAAATTAAAACTAATGTTGATGGTTCAGTTGAAAGATATAAAGCTAGATTGGCTGCCAAGAATTTTGTACAAGAATATAATATTGATTATGAAGAGACATTTGCTCTTGTTACAAAGATGACCACCGTTCGTATATTGCTTGTCATAGCAGCAGTTCGCCAATGGAAACTATTTCAATTGGATGTCAAAAATACTTTTTTGAGTGGTAATTGGCTGAAAAGGTTTTTATGGTTCTTCCCCAAGTCTCCATCACGCTTATGTTGTTCATGTTGTGAGTCAATTTGTCTTTTCTCCTACTACAGTTCACTAGGCTGCAGCTCTCTATATTTTGCGTTACCTACTGGGCACTTTATATAAGAGTTTGTTGTTCTCTTCCACTTCTTCTTTGGAGCTTCGTACCTATTATGATGCTGGCTGCACTGGTGATGCCATAGATCGTAAATCCATAACTAGTTTATGTATCTTTCTGAGTGATTCCCTGATTTCTTAGAAGAGCTAGAAACAAATTGTTGGTGCTCGATCCACTGTTGAGGCTGAATATTGTGCTATAGCTACTACTACGTCAGAGACAATTTGATTGAGATGGTTACTTGCTGATCTCGGAGTTTCTTTTTCTACTCCTACTTCTATGTATTATGATAATAAGAGTGTTGTTCAAATTGCACACAATTCTGTTTTCTACGAGCAAACTAAACATATCGAAATCGACTGTTACTTTTGTGCGCCACCATCTTCTGCTTGGGACTATTTCCTTGCCCTTTGTTTCTTCTACTATGCAATTGGCGGACTTTTTCACCAAGTCTCACACTACATTGTGTTTTCGTTTTCCCTTTGACAAACTCTCGATGCTTCATATTATTACATAATGAGTTTGAGAGAGGGTGATAAGATTGTATTTATATTTACGTTTAATTACCATTAGGAGTATTTTAGTCTTTCTCTTGTAGTAGGGTTTTATCTATGGTGTCTATTGTAACTAGTTATTGTTATGTTGGACTATTATTAAATTTCTTCTTACGACCGATTAATGGATTCTCCCTTTTTTCTCTTTTTCTTCTCTTTTCTCTACTTCGGTTGATTAATATTTTCATGTGCATCTAAGATATTTTCATTGTGTCATTTTTTCCGAGGTTGGATTGGAGCTTGTCATAGCTTTATTTTGACCCACGCTTTGAAAGAAGGGAAAGACAAAACACTCAAATTTACCTTCGTAAAGAATAGAAGTGCAGAAAAGGGAAGGATAACATGCAACATCAACTAAAGGGGGGTTGACCTTCACACGAATACAAATAGTCAATATGTCAACCACTAGCAATGCTACTAGAAACCTACACCTTAGCACACACTCAAACATAGCCACTAATAGCAATACAAAATTGAAAATCACAATTGAATCGGAATTCAAAAATGAATCTTAAAAAAATCCGAAATTAGTTGAATTCGACATCGTCTGCAAATCCATATAGATTAATCTTAATTCGATGATGGCATTCATTTTCCTTCAAAATGGATTTCTTCTGATTGTGTAAATCGAATTCAATTTCTTTGGGTTTGATGAGTGTGCGAAAGTGCATTCTAAATACCCAATTATTTGATTAAAATGTAAAATGTGAATAGAAATAATTAGATATAATTTATATTATTGAATTTAATATCTATTCACACTGATTCACTGAGATATATTTGAGAATGATTTTATCATATTTTAAATCTTGAATATTGTATTATTGGTTGGCGAGAGATAATTTACAATTGGATTTTACACTTAACATTTTTGGGACTTTATTATTGGGCTTTTATATTTGTTTTTTTTATTTATTTTATGGCAGCCCATGGAATAAAAAGGCTGAAATTGATACAGCTGTCAAGTGGGCCCAACAAATAATTTTTATTGGGCTTCATCTTTATCAAATTACACAAGATTTGGGCTTTAGGGGCTGAAGTAAGGATGTTGGAATCAAAAGAGGATGAAAATGACTTTTCTCAAGAAAAGGGGGAGACTTTTGAAATTTCTTGTATTTTCTTTGGGCTTTGACGGCTGGGAGAAAAGAAAAGAAGGGTTTTAACTTTTAACTATTTATTTATTCTTTGTGGTGGCTGGTTTTTCTTTCTGGGGTGTGGCGGCTGAAAGAAGAAAAAGACAAAGAGAGGTGGACGCTGTTCAGAGCAGAAAAATGCCGATCATCGCCGATTTGTTCTTTTTTTTTTGGGAGATTTTTGTTGTCCATTATATTTATGGGTAACTAAATTTCCAAGGTAAGGCAAGGGATGAACTTGCACAGTAGATGGTATTTTATTTATTTTTAATTTATGTATTTAATTTCTAATTAGTTAAACTCTTTTGTTTTATCATTCTTAATTCATTGTTGATGTTTTCTTCTCTGAATAATCATAGAATTTATTCTGTTTATAGATTCAGTCATACTTTTTCTATAGAATGGATTAGTTCTTTGATTATGTTTGGATCAATTATTTATCTATATTGATTTAATTTTTCACTACAATATTTTTTTTTGAGTATATTGTCATCGTTGGATTTTCTCAATAGTGATAATAATTTACTTATTTTAAAAGTGGTGAATGATTTTTCAAAGGGTAACATGTGGTTTAATCTTGAATTATAAATCTATACCTTCCAGTTGAGAATTTTGGGAATTGAACTCTCAATTGAGTTATTTAATGCATTAAGAATAATTAAAATACCAAATTTGTGCAAGGGATTCCCGACGCTTTACTGTTTGTCAAATTTGAATACTTTTTCTTTTAGTCGTTTTGCTTCACTTGAATTTGCATTTAAAATTCATCCTTGTTATTCAGTAATCATTTAATATTTTTCTTTAGTTTCTTTGTTCTTTCTATTATTCTTTTAATTTGTCTCTCTATGGAATTGACACCCCAAAACTGTGCTACAATTACCGCGTTATTCTTTGGGCGTAATCAGGGTTCAATCTCTCTCCTTCAACATTCGCAACTCTCTTCATTGCCTTTTTGGGTCTTCACCATCTTTATTCTATTTTCTCAAACTCACACACACACACCAACCATGGTTCAAGGTCACAGTATTGGCCCTTGACTCGGGGGCTACTGAGACACAACGGTCGCAGCGCGGTATCGGCCGGTACGTCCAAAACACTATATATAAGGGTCAAAAAAATTTGAAAAAATTAGAAAAAATTGTAATAAATGTAAACATCATCATCAATACATCATATCCCTAAAAGGCATTATTTAACACATTAATCATTGCAAAAATGGATAATAAAGATGCTACCGAAAAATATTTATCATCATCTATATTCAAGGTTAATATAATTTAATTTGTAATTTTTAAAAATTATAAAAAAAATATAAGTGTATATATATGGTTAACTTAATAGCTTTAAAAATGAAAATCTATTTAAAAAAAAATTCTTCATTTAATTATTTATTATGTATCTAATTAGATCGATTATATGTATATGTATTTTCTCCATTATGTACATTTAATTATTAAATCATCAATACATATACAAAATCAAACTTAAGAAGTTAAGTTCTAATTAGATTATATGATAAATACTAAAAATTATATAATTAAAAAAATAGGGCCAAGACCGAAAAAACAAAAAGAAAGGGGGTGGGAATAAAGTTTTGGGTCTCATAAGACCAAAGCTTCACGTATTTGACCCAAAGCCTCTCTCTTCAACTCTCAGACTTCGACAGTTCGACAAACAGAAAATATGAGAGAGAGAGAGAGCGCGCGCAGAGACAATGAGTCTCTGCTACTCGAGACTCATTGTGAAGGCTGGGTCTTCTGTTACTCAAGTAATCCGATTGTCGAGCAGCCTAGGGTTTCTGCAATTGATCTGTGATGTTGATCGATGATGTTGGGTCCTCTGCTACTGCGAAGAAGAAAGAAAGTAAGAACAAATAGTAGGAAAGGGTCTCTGATTAGGGAGATTTACCATAATTTTTCAGGTTTGTGTTTAATTTTGTTATAACTTCCTTGTTTTGTTTTTATTATGGTACAAGGGGTTTGATTTAGAGTTTAATTTCTTATTTTTTTTGCCTTTTTTTTTTACATTTTCTTTGTTCCTTGGACGATTCTGTGCATATTAGTTTGATTCAAAAGTGAATCGACCGGGTTAGACCGAGTTTGTTTGAATTTATCTAAGTTGGATCGAATAGGCCCGAGTCAAAACCAATTCATGGTAGACTCGTGATAGTCTTGTATCGTGTATCGTTATCGGATCGATGTTTGCCAAGGCGGATACAACTCGGTCAAGTTGTATCCAACTGGGCCGATACTTTGAACCTTTTGACACCGACACACCCACCAGAAACAAAAGAACATATGAGAAATATGTGATTTAATGGAAAGCTCAAGCTCACAAGTGCAGAAGCGCAAACAGTTTCTTTGGTTTAACTAAAAATCGATGAAATTGGGATGCAACCAAAAAAGGGAATTGTGATCAAAGATGTATTGTGATAGTTAGTTCAAGATTTTGAGGGGGTGGTAGATAGTGCTTGTGCGTGGAGGTATCGTGGGGTTTGGTGACATGAATATGAAGCATAGTTACAGATAAAATGTGCACCAGAGAGAGAGAGAGAGAGAGAGAGGAGGAGGAGGAGGAGGAGGAGGGAGGTTGATGACCTGGTGTATGCATATGTATTTATACACAAATACAAATCAAGGATAAATAAACAAAAATTAGTTTTTCTTAAGGATGAATAGGTAAAAGTGCACTTTCCGTTACTTGTGTTACTAGAAAAGAAACAAAAAGGGGGACTTATTGAATTCTCATAAAACCAAGGAGGTGTCTCGTGAGCTATTACAAAAGAAACAAATATGGAGTGTTATTGTATTTTCATAAAACCAAGGAGGTGCCACGGTATTTGAGGTATTCTTCAAGAGATGTCAGTGTAATTTACACAAAAGAAAAAAATAAACATAAGAAGTTGAAAAAGTTTAGAAGTAATTGGCATACCAAAGTCATTATTCATGACAAGAGAGCCCTAAATGTAAAATTTGTTTGTTTTGCTCTGCATATCTTCTTCAAATTTATGCATCCTACATGTAGGAGTGAATATACAATTGAATTGGCACTTCAATTTATCATAACAAAACCCACTCACTTGCAAACGGAATAAGCATTTGTGTTAAAAAATACATAACCATACCACTTATCAGACTAAAATTTGATATTCATACCACACCACTACAAATATCTAGATTCAATGAAATTGAGCAAACAAGGAAAACAAGATTTAGAACTCTAAGTTCTGCCAGGACACACCAAAAGCATGAAACAGGAAAAAGAAATCCTCAATTATCAGGAACAATAAATAACTGTTGAGGAGCCCCAAAAACAAGTAAGAGCATGTAAACAAGAAAAAAGAAGTCCTTAAGTTGAAGGAACAAGAAAATAAAGGTTGAGAAAACACAGGAACGAGGAAGAGAATGCTACCTTACACGCCTGAGATACTCTAATCCATCTTCTGGAGGCCCAGAATCAAAATCAGGTTCCCCATCAACCAAGAAGGCAGGTCTCAGAATGCTAATATAATCTTCATCACTTTCATCATCTTCGCAGCATTCTCCCTCAATGATTTTGCTTTTGGCTATGTCACTAGTGCTGAGACTACAAGCAGGATCCAAGGGGTTTATGATCTCAATTTCATTACCCACCTTTTGAGAATACTTGTCATCTGAAAGAAGTAACATATTTAGTCACAAAAGTTCCACCACTTTTAAAGCTCTAAAATATTAGTGCAAGGGAAAGTGTTAAATAATTATGATATACATCATCTGCGAAGCCCACGCAAAGTGAGATTCAAAAGTAATAGCACCTCATCTTATGCAAGCACTAGCTATAATTTTAGATCTCATCAAAACATTCCAACGTTGACTACTTCTCACTGACAATTGAATGCATCTACCAGCTTTTCATTCACAATTTCAATGTATATACAACAGAATGATTGAGCACAGAACTTCTCAAGGCAGCATCTAAAGTAGTTGCCAGCAAGTATATGCACACACAGCACAGGGATTCTATACAAGCACTAAACTATGAAGCCCTAAGTAAACCAATCAAGGGAATTTTTGGGGGCTATGATACAACAACGTCTTTTGCGATTCCTTGGCCATTCTTCAATGCACAAAGAGTTTTCAGATGGTTCTCCCTTGCCTTTGCAGCCACTGCACCTGTGCACAGAGAAATTGAACCCATCAAATTGACACTATCAGAACCAGACATCCAAAAGAGAAGAAAAGGTCAATAGAAGCATTGAAAAATTATATAACCTCAGAATTTAAGGCCTCCCCCAAACCAACCTGCCAATTTCACCATTAAACCAAGGCGGGGAAAAAATCTTGATTACTGATCCTTCTTTCTAGAATAACAAGAATTTGAGAAAGCTTATACAAACTATAACAATAGCCAAAATTGAACCCCCAAAAAAATAAGAAGAAAATGGGATAAGAAATAAGGAATAGTAAACATAAAAGGAGGAAAATCAAGTCAGATTCTTAAGTTATCAGGTGTGACCAAGATCTTGATGAAATCTACTATAAGAATAACTTAAATATTCCAAACTACGGGAGAAAGGGAAAACCAGATACCCAATCAAAAACAAGCCAAACAAAGAAGAACTAGGAAATCAAAGATCATATGTTTGGAAAAGAAAGAACACAACTCAACACCCCCCCCCCCAACAACCCAAGGAGGCAGCGCTACTGCCCAAAAGGTAACCAATCAAACCATTTTTCCTTTTCTTTTGCTCCTTTTTACCGGTGGTTTACTTTAGGTAATTTGAGGAATGTAAGTCACTAATGGATTATTGACGCCAGGCTTAAGAGAAATATTGCTGGACAAATTTGAAAATTGAACATTGAAGAGACATATGACCAAATGCATCTAGGATTTGTCCTCTACTTTAAGAACAGTATGGGGCGGTTTGTCTCCTGCGTAGGTGGTGGACTCATTCATGTATCTCTATTGTACGATTTTTCATAATTACTAACAGAACCATGGAGTGTTTCTTTGGGAGCTTTGGAGGTCTCAGGAACCCACTTTTTTAATTCCATTTTATCCTTGTGACAGAGACGCTAGTAGAATGATATTCTAAAGCAATCAAGAGACACATATTTAGTGGCTATGATGTCGGCAGGGTCGGGTAAAAACAAATTGTTGTGATCCATTTGCTCTTTGCTGGTGACACTAAAATTTTTGAAGAAGTGGGGGACATGCAGTAGCTTTGTCTAAGTTTATTTCCTTGTTTTGAAGTTGTCACCAGGTCACGGGTTAATTTTTGGAGTAGTGAACTTATTCCAGTTGCATATATGGAGAGCATCGACTCCTTCCACAAATTACCTACTAGCTAACTGGGCCTTCCTCTTCGCTCCCCTATAGAGCAACGTCAGTTTAAGATTAGATGATGGTTAGATTTGTCTAGAGGTTTGAAGTGCAGTAATACAGTCTCTTTCCAAGTGGGGAATGCTCACTTCAGTTAAAACCGCTTTTTCTAACCTCCCAACTTATATTATGTCACTGTTCCCAGTGACAGCATCAATTGAGAAGAAGTTAGACAAGCATAGACGAGATGCTATATAGGGAGGCATTTAAATTCACTAAATGCCATTTGATTGATTGGAATGTGGCATGCTCTCCCCTCATACAGAGAGGGTTGGATCTCAGGAAGATGCAGTGCTTTAGTCAAGCTCTTCAGGTGAAAAGTCATGGAGGCTTGGGGTGGAGAAGGCAAGGAGTGATAGACACCAGTTATTGATTAGTAAATGAGCAAATGGCAGGGGTGGTAATCTATCACCTTTGAGGCGCTTTTTGTGGTTGAGTTGTGGAAAAAACAGTAGGAATAGGTTGGATGAATTCTCTAAGTAGGTTGGATTTGTGGTAGGTTTGTTATATAGAGTGGGATTTTTGCATGATCTGTTGTGTGTTAGAGATCCTCCAAGATAGGTTATTATCTCTATTCACAATAGCTGTCAACAAAAATGTGATGGTAGCTGATTATGTTAGTGCAGCTGACCAGGATGTGGTGTGGAAGCATCGATTCTATAGACATATTTTTCAGCTGGGAGTTGGAAGAAGTTATGTTTGTCCTGGATGTGCTTCGGTTCAGGATGACCCTGGGATGAGGAAATCAAGGAATTTGGAGCCATCTTGCAATGTTGATTTCAAGGATAATCCAGAGCGTTTGTAGGGAGGGCTCTAACTCCTCCTTTCCTTCAAATGCCATTTGGAAATGCAAAGTCCGTCCAAGGTTGAGGCTTTTTTGTTTTAATTTTTTTTTTGGGCATTTCTTGTATAGTATTCTTACTATTCAAAACCTGAGGCAAAGGAGGAAAATAGTCCAAATTGCTGCATGTGTAAAGGAGCAGAGGAGTCTGTTAGATTGCTGGGGAGTTCAGAGAATAAAGGTATAGATGGCAATGCCACTATTTCTGGTTGTAGAAATAGTGGCATTGCCATGAAGTGACATCCATCATGGACTGCCTTATCATTATCTATCAAAGACTTCTAAAAAAACTTTATGATACTCTTGTATATCTGGTTTTCAGGAAGGAATTTTTTTGGATGGTTTCGTCGACTTTTTGGGAGCTTGTCGGGGATAAATGTATGTGATGGTTGGGTGTCTTTAGCTCCTCTTGTAACTTATACATTTTCTTTTGTCTCTGTTGTTTTTTTGTCTGTGTATTTTTTTTATGTACACGGGTTGCAGTTGCACCCCTTGGTGCCTTTAGTAATACTTTTATCAAAGGAAAAAAAAGTTTATGCAAAGACAGAATTATTAAAAAAAAATGCTCTAGCTTAAATGGTGGAGCTTACATCTCTCTATGAGACTATCACACTCACTTATCTTTTGATGCCAAATCCAAACTTATTAAAACGGTATAGATGTGACAAACAAAAACATGAACATGGCATGCAGAAAACTCTGCTGTGTAAACAGGTCTGTGCAGGTGAGTGTAACCGAGTACTTCATCAAGCAATTAATTCTATCTGCTCAAAACTCCATGAAAATCAGTCATCTTGGAAAAGATTTTAAGTTCCCCCCTCATGGTAACAACTTGCCTGAGGCTTGGGAATAAACAGAATGAGCTTGACCCTTAAAAACAAAACAATACATTCGATTTCATTCTTACTCAAATAAGCATGAAGCTGGAAACAGTTTTTTAATCGCCTTTAAAGAAGAATATATTACTTATCCTAAAATAGATTGTCACCTCAACCAGAGATGCAGAACTACAAGTAAAACATCAGCATGCGTTCAAAAGCAATAAATTAAAAAAAAAAAAACTTAAACAGTACCACAGAAACTCTTATGTTACAAAAAAATATAGGACTGCAAATTCAATGAGAGGGGGTCAAAAAAAACCAAACATGTCCTTTTTCCTCTTTCGAATCTTGAAATTTCTAAAAATAAACATCAAAGAAATTCAAACAGACTTAGCTGATGTCGAACAGGCGTAAGACTGAGGATGAAACCATACCAGATATGTGGAATAAGATAGCTTCCAATAAAGAAAAAGGTAAAAAGGAAAAGGAGATAAGAAACCTAAACAATTCAAACTAGGAGCCACAAGCAATTCCAAATCCCAGGCATACAGAAAAACGTCAATTGCACTATTCTACCTTCTCAGTCAATAAATTCAAGTAGAATCTTCATTCACCCTCAAATCCCAGTAGTGAGATTATGGGTTTAGAATGTGATATTTTGATCAGTGCCTATGATACTCTGAAAAATCATTTTTATAAAAGAATGCCCCAGAAGAACAACACTGAGCCATATATCTGTCATAATTTGTCAGTCAATGTAATAAAGATAGTATGATAACTGACAGAAATTCCAAATAACTAAGATAAATGTTTGAAATTAAAAGAACTTGCATATATACCACAGAGTTTATGACGCTATATTCAATTTTCAATAGAAGAATATCAAATAAAAACATAAAATGAACATCAAAATAGGAAAAAGAACACATACTGAGAATGGCTGGGGGCACCATCTTCTTTCTGTGTTGCTGCTGACATTCAACCAAACCATCATACTCCCTTGCCACAGCAGGCCCAAGCCCACAGTACACCTCAATCCACTTCTTCCTCTGTTCTTCCATATCCACATACCTCATAGCCTGCATCTCCCTCCTTGAGTACACTGTCTTAGCCTCATCACCTTTCTTTTCATATACATATTGAGCTTCAGCCATGTGGATCAAATTCATATCACCGCCAGTCCCATTCATTCCCAAACCCTTCTTCTCTCCTTTTCCCCTTCTTCGCAGCCTTTTTACCTTCTTTCCATCCGTTTCTTGCTTCATATTTCCATCCATTTCTTGCTTCATATTCTTCCTATTAAAATTCCTCTCTAAATTCTTATCAAAACCAAGAAACCCAATTTCCTTCTCACAACCATTCCCAACTTCAGAAACCAAACCAATCTCGATCACGGCTGTATCATCAACCACTTCAATCATCTTCAATGCACATCTAGAAGACCCACCATCATTTTTCTTCTCAACCGTCTCTTTATTCTCTAAAACTCCCATTTTTTCAACAATCTGTGAAGAATGTTCAAAGGCTCCTTCGTTCTTGGCATTGCTATCACTCAAGATTTCTATTGAAGTCGCCGTATCATTAAATTTCACAACATGGGTCTCAGCACCGGAGCCCAATTCTCCTTCAGCTCCACCCAACAACAGCTTCTCTTTGTTTCTCAAGAAACTTTCAGACTCGACCAAACATTTGCTCCAATCTCCATCAAAAGCGTCCATTGAGACTTCCTTCACACACTGCTTCTCCTCAATGGCTGTGAAGTCCCCAGAAATTCTTGAATTCGAAATCGTTTCTTGAAACCCAGAAAAACCCAGTTCGTATTTATTCAAATCTTTCTTCAAGCCAAGAGTTTTTTGCTCCATATCGACGTCATCAACAGAACCCACTTCGTACTTCTTGGAATAGTTCTCTTTTTCGCTCAGAACCACGATGCCTCTTGAATCGCCACCTTTCAATTCCTCAACAGCATTGTTTCCAGAACCCAACTCGATATTCTCATGAAGCTCTGAGGGCTGTTTGTTTTGTGGGTTTAGGGTATTGGTGTCCACGAGGGTTTGGAGAAATTAGTCAAAGGAGCCAAACTCTTTGATTGGGTTAAAAAAAAATCTTGGTTCCCAAACTCGACTTGTAATTGGCTCCGATAGTAAACTTATAACTTATAATCTTAAGTTTTGTCAAACCGAAGAGCATCTCTGACAATAAAATCTATTTTAATTATTTAAAAAATAATATTTTTTATTTTTAATATTTATTTTTTTAATACACAATTTAACAATTTTTTATATTTTTAACTATTTTTTTTAAATATTATTTTTTATTCATTTTGTATTATATATTTTTTTTAAAATAGTGAAAAGGAGAAAAAGAAAGAATGAAAGAAAGAAAAGGAAGTGAGAGAAAATATTATAAACAAATTTTACATATTGTTGTAGAGTATCACTGTAGCAAAAATCTATTTTAGAGTATCTGAACATATTCTATTGGAGTATAATTTTTTATTTTGATTAACTAATTTTCACTATTTTTGTGTTTTACAATAACTCTGGGAGATGATTGAAGAAAAGAGGGATGAGTTTGAAAAGATGGTTTAAGATCAAAAGATTCAAAAGACTATTGTACTTTTTAACATAGGTATAAATTAGATTGATTAAAAGGTAAAATAATTATTTAAAGGACACATAGTTATTAATAATTATAATATATATATGTATCAATGCCAATGTTAGGTAAACTAATTTTATATGTCCATGAGGCCCACTATCAAAGGTAATTTAAAATAATAGTATGATGTATTTTGACTATTACACTCCTTAACCAATTCAATCGTATCTTATATTTGAATAAAAAATGGATGAAATTATCTTGGAACCTTTTTCTTTTTGGCCAAAATCTCTTAAACATTGCCCTTTTTGAAACTTCCAGATGCCACTCCTCCTACACCTCAATCGAACCTTGAAACGAGAGTAAAAAAAGAGAAAGAACGTTATCGAGAAATAAGAGAGGGGTAAACAAGTAATTACCCTGCCTTGTCTAGTCGGTCGGGATTTAAACTCATGGGGAGGTGGGTTAATTTTAACCAATTTATCGAGATTGGACAATGAATTCATATCCTACCTCACTTTTGCCTTCTCAAACAAAAAATTTATAAGTTCCACCGCAGCGTTAACCTTTCCTTATTGGTGTTGACCCACCTTATCTCATTAACCAAACACACCTCGGGGGTTTACAAAGTGGGTATTCAAATAAACCCAAATACCCTTACCCTTTATAATTTTCATTTTACCAATGGTCCTGAGGTATTCCACCTGTAGTTGGTATTTTTTTAATTTAATCTTCATCGATGGAACAACTCCACAGCCTACTGATCATAAAGATCCATTCTACATCAATGGATTCGCAGCAATAATGTGGTAATCTCTTGATCTTGAACACCTTATCGAAGGATATTGCCAAAAGTGTATTGTATATAAATTCTGCTAAGGAGATTTGGAATGAGTTGAAAGAAATGTTTTCTCAAGCAAGCAGAAATTGGTCGAGTGTCAACAGTAAGATTATATAATTCAGTTCTTAATGGGATTTAATGATTCATATAATCACATTCGTAGTATTGCAAGGTCATCTTCCACCTATCACCAAGCTCTAATCCTTCAAGAGGAAAGGCAATAGGAAATCACAGCTTTTGTGATCCCAAACATTGACTCTGCTGCTCTTTTTAGTCGATCAAATGTATCAACTCAGCAAACTAAGCAGCAAAGTTATGGAAGACAGAATTCAAATAAAGCAAAGCCGATATGTGCTCGCTGTGGAATAACATGGCACACTATTTATAAATGTTACAAGTTGCATGGTTATCCTCCTGTATACAAATTTACAAAAAGAAAATCAAATTCTCCAATGGTTGCATAGATTCATGGAGAAAGTTCAGTAAATTCAGTACCAGATGATAAAACAAATACATGCTCACAACTGAGAATCACACAAGATCAGGTTCAGTAGCTATTATCTCTTCTCAAGATTCAGTCCAACACAAGAGGACAACCAGCTGTGAATCAGATACATAGTTCTCATAATTCTCTAATGAATATGACATATAACAATTTCAATTCTTCATATGTTTATCTTCAACTGATCACTCAGTTTTTCCCTCACATCACTCACCTAAAATTTTCGCAAGTCATAAGAATATTCCTTCGGTGATTGATATTGGTGCTACTGATCATATTATATGTTTAGTAGACTATCTTGACTCTATTACATTTGTTCTTCATACTTCAGTTAAGCTACCCAATGGAAGTATTGTGGTAGTAACTCATATTGGCACAGTAAAATTTTCAAAAATAATCCACTTAAAAGGGTATTTTATGTGTTCTTTCTTTCAATTTTAATCTTCTTTCTACCAGTAGACTTATTCACCAAATTCCTTGTTGTTTCTTATTTTTACTTGGGCATTGTTTTGTTCAGGACCTATCCACATGGAAGACGAATGGGATGGGTGAAGCGAGGCATGGGTTGTACTTTTTCCTGCACAAATCAATTACACAGTCATCTTCTTTTGTTTTTTCTATTCATTCTCAAGAAACTATACTTTCAAATCTATGGCATTATTTGATCAAAAAAAAATAAATCTATGGCATTATAGATTAGGGCACTTGTCTAAACCAAGACTAGATTTATTGCATAGACAAAACTCTGAAATCTCTTGTTCTACTTTTGATCATTGTAAAATCTGTCATTATGCTAAGCAAAATCGACTAGCTTTTCCTGTAATAACCTGTACAAAAAAAAATTAATTAATTATTTTATTATTATTTAGTGCATTGGGTACCAAGAGTAATTATAAAATAATATAATAATAGTTAAAGGGGACTAAAGTGTGATAAAGGAAAGTCCCACATGTTGCCTTAGATGTCCACTCATATAGAAATACTAAATTTTCTACACCTTTAGAGAGTAAGAATTCTGCCGCTTAGAGAGAGAGAGAGAAGGAATGAGGAGGAAAAAGACAAGAGGGTTGGATCCATTAAAGGTATGGGTTTTGTAGTTTATTCCATCACATGGTGCTAGATTTATTATAATGTAATGGGTCTTGTGATACTTATTTTTAATTATTGAAATTAATAGATTGAATTTAGATTTGTAGTTGTTTAATCAATAAGTTGAAAAAGAAAAAAGGAAGGAGAGGAGAGGGGAGGGGACGGGGGTGGGAGAAAGAGATTGAACTTGTTAAAGTTGCAAAAGCTTGAAATTAGAATTAATCATAGGTCGAAGAAGACCAAATTCAAAAATTATAGAAACCTCGATTTTGGTTTCAAAGAACTTTATTTTGATCAGTATATTTTTTAAATTTAAATTTTAACCACATTTTTACTTGGTAAGTTGAAATAATAGAATTCTAAAAAATTTATGGCAGCCTCGAAAAAATTATACTTTGACCCTAAAAATTTTAAAAATTATGATTTAACCCTAAATTTTGGAAACTTTTTCTAAATTTTCCAAGTTACTTCCATACCCTATTATCTCATATTAAAATGTTATTTCTATGTAAAAAATATATCAATAGGTAGAAAGTACAAAAATTAAATATAGAATTGCAAAGTTATGAAATTAGTAATAGGATTAATTGTTACACGTCATTTTGGATTAAGTGGTGATTACATTGAGATTGAGAAAGAGGGTTTTGAATTAGAATTCGAGAACCAAGGTGAGTAATTTAGTACTTCTTTTGAGAAGATTTTCTATACATGTGTGTGCATATTTTATACGTATGATATATATATGTTGATATTTGGGGTTGCAATTAAATATTTTGCAATTGTGAATTATTATGCAGGTGAATTTTGAAAATGTGTGAGATTATTTTATGTCATTGCTTAAATGTGTTTTGGTGATGAAAGGGAAATTTTATGCACGTTGGACTAAAATGACAATTTAAGTGTTTGTTAAAATCATGTTTTATGAGACGGAGATTGGGTTACATGGTTTAAATGGTAATGAGATTGAAGAGATATCGGTGTAACTAGTATAGAGATGTGTATATAGGGGCCGATCATCAAGTTAATGATGGCAAAAAAAAGGGCCAGTAATCAAGCTAGTAGTGATAAAGACATGGGTAATTACCAGACTAGTGGTAATAAACATGAGATGACAAATGTATTTGGAACTGAATGTGGGTATAAGTATTTTGGGTTATAAATGTCTTTCATTTATAAAGTTATTTGTAGAAATGAGTGAGTGTTTGGGTTACAAATGTCTTTTCATTTATAAAGTTATTTGTGGAAATGAGTAGATATTTTGGGTTATAAATGTTTTTTCATTTATAAAGTCATTTGCGAGCATGAAATTAATTTTATCTAAATGATTATGTGAGAATGGCTGGAATATAATTTGTTGTACTTATGTATGTATCAAAGTTTATTTCTTATATATAAACTATGAGACTTATTTTCACACCTCATTAGAAGTGGTTGTTACCCACGGACCGTCGTGCTCATAAAAACATTTAACATTTTTTAAGTGAGAATTAAGGGAAGGATTAGATCCTGAGTCAGACAAGGGCTTAGACGGCTTGATGATTTGTCTTAAGTAGGTCCTCTTAGATAAGGGTCAATTGTGGGTATGACACACTGTATTTAATTATTTTGGAAATGATGTTATCTAAATTTGGAGTTGTAAACCTTAAGTTTGAACATGGAATTACTTTGTGGTTTACTAATGTGTTGGACAATATTTAGTTTATTCCTTTGGTATTCATAACGTATGTGCAATAGATCACTTTATTATTTATCTTCCATTATATTTTGCATTTAATATGCACATGAGTTTGTTGGTTAAGCCCTTGGTGGCCGATCTCTCGCCTACCTTGCGTGATCTAGGACGAGGACGTGACATTTCCACTTAGTAATACTACTTCAAATGTCCTTTTGAATGAATACATTGTGATATATGAGGTCTTTTCTTTACTCCTTCTTTGAATGGTTCTCAATATTTTCTAACCATTTTGGATGATTTTATCAGATTTACTTGGGTATTTTTAATGAAATCCAAGTCAGATACAAGACCATTGATCCAGTCATCTTGTGCTTTAGTTAAAATCAGTTCAGTAGAAACATTAAAACTGTTAGATTTGATAATGGACTAGAGTTTGATATGATCTCTTTCTTCTCATCTCAAGGTATTGTTCATCAACATAGCTGTGTAGATACTCCTCAACAAAATGGAGTGGCAGAAAGAAAACATCAACACCTTTTGAAGGTGGCTATAGCCCTTAGATTTCAATCCAATCTTCCACTTCCTTTTTGGGGAGACTGTGTTTTGATAGTAGCCTATATCATTAATTGAACTTTTCATGTAAACCACATTACAATCATTTGAAAGTGTTTGGTTGTTTGTGGTATGCATCTACTATTTCCCATAACAGGTCAAAACTTGACTCTAGGGCTCGACATTGAATCTTCATTTGGTATCCACTTGCTGCAAAGGCTTACAAGTAGTATGATTTACAAACAAAATTTGTCTTCTTGTCCAGAGATGTTATCTTTCATGAACATCTTTTTGCATTTCATTCCAAGTCTCTTTCATCATCTTCTTTGTCTGAAAGTTCATCAGTTCTACCCAATCTCACTAAAGATATTCCCTCTAATGATCTTTCTTTTGCACAATCTTCATATTCATCTGCCCCATTACCTATTTTTTCCATTTCTTCTGATAGTATTTCTCTCCCCCCCCCCCAAACCTATGTTACTCAGACATTCTAATAGAGTGAAAAAAACCACCAAAATACTTGCTGGATTATCATTGTCAACTCATTACTACTTTACCAGCTCTTTCATCTTCAACAGATATAGGTCCTGAGCCCTCAGGTATAGGTCACTGCATTGCCACTTTTCTATCCTATAAGAAACTATTTCCCTCTCACATAATGTATATTCTTTCTATTTCATCTCACCCTGAACCTCAGTTCTTTCATGAAACTGTTAAGTCTCCTCAATGGTGTGAAGCTATGAATGCTGAAATTCAGGAATTAGAAGCTAACAACACTTGGACTACACTCAAAGAGAAGGGTTGGATTATTTGGAGGCCTTCTCCCCAGAAACTAAGTTCACCACAATTAGATGCCTTCTAGCACTTGCAGCTACACATGGATGGCATCTTTTCCAGTTTGATGTTCATAATGCATTCTTGCATGGAGATTTGGATGAAGAGGTGTATATGACTTTGCCCCATGGTTTTGCTAAAATTGGACCTAATCAAGTTTGTCGCCTCAATAAATCTTTATATGGTTTTGAAGAAGGCATCAAGGCAATGGTTTTCTAAATTGTCTATTGCAGTTATGAATTGTGGATTTGTTATGAAATTTGCTATGAAGAAAATGCTTAAGTTATGGTCTATGTTGATGATCTTAAGCATTTTCTTCATAGCAAATTTCATATTAAAGATCTAGGTACTCTAAAATATTTTTTGGGTCTTAAGGTAGCTCAATCTTCTAAAGGCATTTCTGCTTGTTAAAGGAAATTTATTCTCGAGATCTTGAAAGATGTTGGTTTTCTTGGTTCTAGACTAGCTAAGTCACCTATGGAACAACATCTTATATTAGTTGATGCTTTTGTCTATCGTCGCCTTATTGGGAGATTATTGTATCTTACTCCAACTTGACTTGACTTGTCCTATGTGACTCAAGTTCTTAGTAATCAATTTTTGGAGACTCCTAGACAACCTCATCCGGATGTAGTGCATGGAGTATTACAATATCTCAAAGCCACTCCAGCATTGGACCTTTTCTTCTCAGCTCAATATGTTTTTCATCTTAAGGCATTCTAAGATGCAGATTGGGCTGAATGCCCTGATACTCGACGATCAGTCACTGTTTTTTGTGTTTTCCTTGGAGACTCTTTAATTTCTTGAAAATTCAAGAAGCAAACCACAGTCTCTAGGTCTTCTGCTGAGGCAGAATATTGGGCAATGGCCCTACTTGCTATGAATTGACTTGGTTGCCTGCTCTTCTCAATTATCTTCATGTTTCACATTCTCAGCCAACACTTTTGTTCTGTCACAACTTAGTTGCTCTTCACATTGTAGCAAATCCTATTTTTCATAAACGTATCAAACATATTGAATTGGATTGCCACTTCACTCGTGACAAAAATTCAAAATGGTCTTCTAAAGATGCTACATGTTTCTTCTTCCAATCAATTGGGAGATACTTTCACTAAGCCACATGGTCTTCCTCAATTTGCTTTTCTTCTTGGCAAGATGGGTATTATCAACATACATACTCCATCTTGAGGGGGTGTGTTGAAGACTGAAGACAAGAGGATTGGTTAGTTAGCTGGCTAGCTAGACTCACAGAGTTAGTTTGACTTAGTTAAAGTTAGTTAGAACAAAGTTTGTGTTTAATCAATACAACATTTAGTTAAGTTTTGGTTTTAGCTTGATGTAATTAGACGCGGATCATGTACCCCTCCAATATAAATACAAGTATATATGCACAAATCTATACTGCTAATAAAAGTACCTTAACATGAAAGTTTTTTAATTTAATATTTTTCCCTTATAAAAAACTATAAAGGCTAACATATCATTTTTTATTTAGATAGTTTAATTACCATTATATCCCTTTGTATTTAAATAACAAACTAATATCTAATATATTATACAAATCTCAAAAAAAAAAAAATTTATACAAATCTATCTATCTTTGCAAAACTTTTAAATGATCATTTTATGCTTAAAATGATATAAACAAAATAATATTATTCTTTTTTTTTTCAAAACCCCAATATAAATACACATTGACAACTCTATTGATACAATATCATCTCTAATGCCTAAAAATGGCTATATTTATCTCATCTCTTTATTCACAATTAACATAATTTGGTAAAAAATTACTGATGCACAAAGTAAAAATAAGAAAGACAAAAATAAAAAAAAAACAAGAAAATAAAAATATATAAACCTTACTATTTGGTAAATGTGGTTATTCCTCTGTAGGGGCATCATATTAGACACAAAATTTAAAGTCATTATCTTATACTTGTTCGTCAAATCTCCTTGCTTAAGGAACTTATGGTTGTTCGTCTAGAAAAAATTAGAGTCGCCTAACAATTCTCTTGCAACAAGATCACCCGATTACGCCTGAGGGTAATCTAGGTTGACCACTCTGGCTTGAATCAACCTGGTTAACCAGACAATGGCGACAACATCCACCCAAATAGCCTTGCTGCAGACATAGGTGTGGAAACTACCATCCTCATGGTCGTTCGCGTTGTTGTAAAATTCTCTCACCAACACAATTACACTGGGCAGTTCTCGCTCCATAAACCCATCCTATCTCCTCTCTCAAATAATGTATTTCACACCCAATCGAGCAAAATTCTCATACTCGATTTGTCTCTTACATACCAAAGGCTTGCATACATAGTATTGGAAATATCTAACTCTTGCTCCTATAGTCCCAAGCTGATGAGTATCAAAGGTCTTATCTTCCTTGCGAGTCTTCTATGTAGCGGTCCTCGCCCTTTTCGATGTAGAAGCTTTAAGAGGTGCCATTGGGTGAAAAAAAGAAAGGGAGGAGTAAAGAGAGCTTTTAGAGGGAGGGATAATGTTAGATTTGGAAGAAGGGAATAGAGTTTGAAAAACTCGTCCAAAGGCCTTTATTTATAGATTTGAGATACATGTCTAGACGCAGGTAATGTTTCGTTTGGACGCGTCTTAATTGCCACATTGAATCTCCTTAATGATAGCGTGTTTGGATGCAAGAAAGGTCTTCATCTGGATGCGTCTCTTGAATTTGAAACACTTGGCCTTCCCATCTGAAACAAGTGATGTATCTTCCGGATGAGTGTGTTGTCCAACACTTAAAGAAAAAACAACATTTATCAAAAAGAAGCGTTCGGACGCGAATGCAAGTTCGTCTGGACATGCTTTCCAAAAAAGTTCCCCAAGGCCTAACACTTAGAAAATTTTAGCCTTGTAACAAAAAGTTGCGTCCAGATGCAGAAGCAATTCCATCTGGATGCGTGTTCCAGAGAGCTATGTGGTTGACATTTAGAAACTTTTCTTCATTGTAAAAAAAAATTAAAAAAATTCTACCTAAAAACATATACAAAAAATCTTAGTGATGCAAACACAAACATGAAATATTCACCACCCCAACCTAAACATTACACTGTCCTCGATGTATAATTAGGCAATGAAAACCATAAAATTGTTACGAGTTTAGAGATGACATACCTCACGCCGCATTGAGTCACCTAAAAATTCAAAATCTAAATAAAAAATTGAAGTGTTAAGCATAAACAATTAACAAAAACTACCATATAATAATTGGGTTGAGTTTTTCAGTGATTATTCATAGTGCTTGATGGATTCCACTTCCATAACTCTCCCTTCCAAGAATGGCTTTAATCACTGGTCGTTGACCTTAAAAACAGTTTCGTTCTTGGGGTTTTCAATCTTCACAGTCCTATACGGAAAAACTTCCTTAACAATGAAGGGACCAATTCATCTAATTCGAAGTTTACCCTTAAATAGATATACAAAAGAACTTTTTGTAAAGGTGCGAAAGTTTTTCTCAAAATATTTTTGTCATGAAACACCTTCATTTGTTCTTCACTAATTTTAGAACTCTCATATGCTTCATTTCGAATCTTATCAAGCTCATTCAGTTGTAGTTTCTGTAAGGAACTAGCTTTGTCAAGGCTAAAATTAAATATTTTAATGGCCTAGCATGTCTTGTGTTCCAATTTCATAGGTAAATGACAAGTCTTTCCATAAATAAATCTATATGGAGACATGTCAATCGGGGTTTTATAGGCGATGTGGTATGCCCATAACGCATCAGTTAGTCTTAACAACCAACTTTTGCGGTCAAGATTAACTATTTTCTTCAAAATGTTTTTGACCACCCCATTGGCGAGCTCCGTTTGGCCATTTGTCTATGGGGTAATAGGGAGTTGTAACTTTATGCGTAACATATATTTTTTCATTAAAGCTTCAAAAGATTTTTTACAAAAGTGCAACCCCCATCATTGATAATGGCTTGAGATATACCAAATCTGGACATAACATTTTCTTTCGAAAATTCAAAAAAATTTTGTGATCATTAGTCCGACATGGTATAGCCTCAACCAACTTGAACACATAGTCAACTGCCACTACAATATAACCAAAAGAGAGAGGAAAAGAGCCCATTAAATCAATGCCTCAACAGTAAAAAATTTCAATGATTAAAATTGGGTTTGGGGGCATCATATTTTGACGAGTTATCCCTCCTAACTTTTGACATCAGTCGCATTTCTTGCATAAATTATATGCATCTTTAAAAAGTATAAGCCAATAAAATCTATATTGCAAAAATTTTTGCAGCAATTTTTCTAGTAGAAAATGGCCTCTACGTGCTTTCAAATGGAAAAAGGAAAGAATATTACTTACCTCCTTATTTGGTACACATCTTCTAATAATCTGATCAATCCAATATTTGAACATGTAGGAGCCATCCCAAAAGAAGTTTCGTACCTCAACCAAAAAATTTCTTTTGTCTTTTGCACTCCAGTGGTTAGGCATGTTAGCTGTTACAAGAAAGTTGCAATATCAACAAACCATGGTAATGTAAAAAGTGCCAACAACTATTCATCAGGGAATGTGGCTTTCATTGACATTGTCTCTATTGACACATCACTCACAAGTCTAGACAAGTCATTTGCTATAACATTCTCTACTCTTTTTTTTATCTTTGATGATGATGTCAAATTCTTGGAGTAGGAGGATCCACCTAAATAGCCTAGGCTTTGCATCTTTCTTTTTTAGCAAGTATTAAGAGTTGCTTGGTCTGATAACAGTACGGGATCCTATCAGATAAGACTGAAACTTGTCAAAGGCAAATACTATAGCTAACAGTTCTTTTTCTATGGTCGAATAATTCATCTATGCACTATTTAAAGTCCTACTACCATAATATATGACATGTGGTTTCTTCTCATTCCTTTGCCTTAAGATTGCCCCCACAACATAATCACTAGCATCACATATGATTTCAAAGGAAAGACTCAAATTTGGTGATTGCATAATTGGAGCAGTAGTAAGAATACCCTTTAACTTCTCAAAATCATCTTGGCAAGCCTCACTCCACTTGAAAGGTGAGTATTTCCCTAAGAGGTGGTAAAGATGTGAAACCCGGAAAAAATTTAAACTTTTTCTGAAAAAGGGCAAAATGGTAATTTACCATTATAGTGCGGGTTGAAAACTGGTATTTTTTTAGACCTTGGATGATGAAACGGACCTCACCGTTGAATTTTTTTCGCGAAATCTAGTTACCCAGACAAATTTTGTCGAATTCTGAGATAGTCAAATTTTTCACGTTTTTCGAGGTGACAATGTCCCATGACCCCCAAAAATAAAATTTTTATAAAAATATTTTAAATAAAGTTAATATAAAATATTTTGAGCTTACATCGGTACTAAATTTAATTATTTCAGAGCAAAAAACAGATCCGAACAAAGGAGGACACTTGGCGCGACGAGGGCTAAGTTTTTAAAAGTATAAAAGGGGCATAATATCTGAAAAAATCAGATTTTCTTCCCCAAGAGGTCGGCTGGTTCAGGCGTGAGAAGAGAGAAAGAGAGAAAATGTGTTTTTCAAGTTTTCTTTCGACGATTTCTTAAGATCCGTTGGTCGGAATCTGTCAGACCAAGAATTAAAGTCGATCTATGCGACGAGGGCTACGCGTGGGTACCAAAAAATGAAGACTTTCACCAAAGATTCAAAGACAAAGTTTTGGAGGATCAAAGTTTTGGGGCTTGTTTTGGTGGAATAGAAGTCTCTACACTTCTATTGAGGTAGAGTTTTTCTTACTTGGGTTTTACTCCTACCTTAAGGGGTTGTTTTGTTGACTGAAACATGGATGTATTTTGGGCTGACATATAACTGTTTATAGACTGTTTTAGGGGCTGTTATATGGCCTCTTTTGGGTTGAAATCATGGGGCTGTTTTATGCTTGTTTATGGGGCTGTTTTAGGCCTATTTTTGGGCTGAAATTGTGTTTTTGTTTGGATGAAAAAGTGGGCTATTTTTGGTGCCCAAAGGTGGACTGATTTTGTGCCCAAATGTGGACTATTTTTGGACCCTAATGCGTACTATTTTTAGGCCACTTTACGGATTGTTTGGGCTGATTTTTGTGAGTTGTTATGCGGGCTAGTACATGGGCTGTTGTGTGATATAATTTTTCTTTGTGATTAAGTGTGTTATTGACATAAAGATAGTGATAACATGTTTGAAATTGTTTTATGAAAAAGTGTCAATATATATGTATGCGTGTGTTATATTAACATTGTGACAAATTTGGTATCTATATGTTTAGAACATAACTTACCATGGATATGTTGAGATCGTTCATATGTCATTCATAGCATATTGAACATTGTAGCGTAGTGCATAGAGGCATCCCATTCATGGGCTTAGGCATGAGTATGGGTGTGTGTGTGTGTGAGTTGGACATGGTTCATTCAAGCATCATTCTTGGTGATTGAAGGGTGGGCTCAGAAAAGTGGGATTGAATGTCCTACTGGGTCGCACGGTTACATGCATAAGAAAACTTGTGTCGGGTAAAACAAGTAGGGTTAGACACTTCCTCGGGTGAAAAACCCGGTCACTTGGTTCATACACTTACCGGCGGTGAAATTTCAGAAAGGTGTAACGGCGTACGGAGCCGGAGGTGCGATTCCTGAATCTGATACCCAATAAAAGCAGATAATTTTGATATATAAATTATTCATTTGATGGAAAACATCCAAGAATAAAATGGTTTTATGACATATGGTTGATTTCAAAATGATCTTTGGATGTGTTTCATCAAAGACGTTGTTTTACACATATGCGTTGCATTGTGTTGTGGGAGTCGGTGAGGACTCGAGTTAAAGTTGCATGAGTGAGTTCCATCTCATTTCATTGCATGGCATGGTGAATTCCAATATAGAGTTGCATATTCTTACTTAGAATGTTGATGTGAATATGAACTGTCAAATGTGAACATTGCATGTGCACTTAAGTGAGGAGTAGCCCTTTTAGGATATACTCTACTGGACGTTGGCTCATCCTATATGGGAAATATTTCAGGTACGGGTCATACGCCGAGGGACGACACTCACTCGGGCACTTAAGGAGGAAGAAAAGCCGACTTGTGGCTTTCAATCCATTTCTTTTGTAAAATTAGACTTGTAATTAAATTTTGGCATGTAATGTGTAAAGGAATTGT